>JAIPRL010003192.1:0-49524 GCA_025469235.1 Pemphigus obesinymphae | reverse complement strand
CACGGAGCGTAGGTATATAAACATTTTCACACCATTGCAAGCAAAATAAAAACTACAAAACAAAAATCAAGATTATCTAAACATAAATTAAATCAAAATCTAATGAATAAAATAAAAACAAAAAAAATTGGTGTGAAAATAAAAATTAAAACTACGTTATTTAAAATCAAAAATATAAAATACTGGTATTTAAAGTAAAACCGAAACCAACATTTTTGAAACCCGTATTTCAAATCGAAATCGAAACCGAAAAAAAGGTAAAACCGGTAATCGAAATCGAAATCAAAACCAAAATATTTTTTACGGTTTCAAGTCCTGAGTTTTAGTATATATTTTGTTAAATCGATCATTTATTTATATTCCAAACAATAAATTATATATAACTTACAAATTTATTTTATTAAACTCATTTCATTGTATGACATCACATATTAAAATAATTATTATTATGAATAGACAATTTTATTACAACATAAATATTTTTTGGCTGTACAGAGACAAGAATATTATTTATTAAAATGTTTAATACTTAGTTAAATACTAGGTAATAAGTTTATTTTTCTATGTGTCTAATAATAAAGAAAATCTGTTTTATAAAAAAAAAAAAAAAAAAAAAAAATATTGTTTTGTTGTATTAACGCTTTATGGATATTATTTTCAACAATAAATTATACTACACTGATGGCCATAAGTAATTTTTTTGTTTTTGTATTTTGTATTTTGAATTTTTTTTTTTTTGTATTTTTGAAGTATGTTGTAAAACATTTTAAAGATTCAATTTGCAGTACTTTTTTCTCATTTTCTTTAACAATAAACATAATTATTTCATATTCAGATTAAAATTTACATAAAAATTCCATTAAATGTCTAAACATTTGATATTGAAAATAGTAAATTTAAAATTGTCTTTGTTTTAAATTATATGGTATAAATAGACTTAAATTATACACATTCAATTAAAATTTACCAGGTTAAGAGAATCTAAAATATTCTTTCGATAGTTCGAATAGTTCGACAGTTCGTGTCGAACTATCCGCGATGCGGGTGAAACCTGGGAAGATACTGAGATATGCTCCGGTCGTTGAACAGGTCATTTGCTCGTCGAATTCTTGTTCTGGGCTGGATTCCTCTTCTACTGATCAAGACGTCGAGCAATTTGGTAGTTGTAGGTGCCTTGAAGGTGGTAGAAGGAATAATGATTTTTTGTCTTGCCTCGCTTGGTATGTATTATTCTGATTCAAGCTTCACACTTTTTACAGATTATCGGATATTAGGTATTGAGTTCTGAGGTTTATTGGTTTGGTGGTAGTTTAAAATTTTTTTGAACGGCTTTATATTGGGATTCTTGTTGAGGTTTTGCCTTTCGAGATGCCAGAAATGTTCGGGAGAGGAGGTAATATTTATTTTGAGTTTTGAGGTTGTTGCATTGATAAATTCTTTAATGGTCGGAATGTTTAAGGTTTATCTAAAGGAGTGGTTGCTGACGTAGAATGAGAAGTCTCTGATCCTTAGAATAAAGGACTAGACGGCTTCGATGGATGACCAACTTTAGTCTTATAGGTTAGATATCCATGCAGTGTAAGCATAGGTTAAGATAGGACGTAAATATGTTATGTAGATATATGTTTTAATTTTGATTGATAGAGTTTTTTTAGGATTTAGCATGGGAAAGAGGAAATGGCCGGCTGCTTTGATTTTGTTGATGGATTGGCTGGTGTATTTTGAAAAATTTAAATTTTTGTCAATTTGTACGCGAGATATTTTATGGAGAGAGACCAGTTGATTTTTGAGTTGAGGATTTTAGGCTTTGGAGTATTTAAAGTAGATTTGTTAGAAAAGATAATTGAATTTGTCTGAGAAAGATTGATGGAGATTCTCTATTTACAGAACTAAGGTTCGAGGCGGTTTATTTGCCAATGGAGCTTCTTTACCGCTGATGTGTAAGATTTCGCTGTAGCGAAAAAGAGGGTGTCATCAGCGAAAAGCACCACTTTGGAGTCCAGATATAGAGGCAAATCATTTATCTATAGGGCAAACAATTGAAAAGAGATATTAACCTTAAGGAACGCCGGTCTCGATTCTGTCCAGGTAGTTGTGAAGGATGTGTCCTGAGGAGTTAATGATTCGGCTGTTCCAGGTGCAGTGTTAGGAGTTCAGTTCTCCTACGATAATTGTATCTGTGGTCGAATTGAATAGGGCATCGAAGTCAGAGGTCAGGAATGGAGTGTTAGGACTTTTGTATACAGCCACAAGTCGAAGTTCGGAGTTTCCGAGGTTGACATGAACTACGGTATTGGTTAGAGATGTAATGAGGATATTGATATAGTAATGAATGAAGTGTCTATTTATGAGAATGGCTGTGCCTTCAGAGGTTGAGCAACCCGCAATTCAAGGAGTGTTAGTGTAGTATGAGAAAAAGTTTGGAAGTTTGAAGTGGCGGTTATTGGTGAGATGTGTTTCGTTTAGGAGGAGGATGCAGATGTTGTGCTCTTGCACAAAGTTTAGAAGTTCGGTGCATCTCTCAGCAATGTCCTGGTAATTGCAGAACAATATTTTGGTGTTATACATGATTAGCGAGGAGAAGGAGGATAAGAGCAAGTAATGTAATGAGTGTGTCCTTAATTTTTCCTTTATTGTTAGAGAGACTGGGAGTAAGGTAGTTTAGCTGGAGGATAACCTTTAAGAAGTCCAGTTTTGTTATTGATGAATGGCCAGAGGTCACTGTCGCATAGGAAGTTGATGTAGGATGCAGTATTGAGTATTGAGTAGAAATTTGAGATGAGGTAGGGTTTGTGGAGAGTTTCAGAAATTAGCTTTGAGAGGAGAAGTTTGCCGTGTTTGGTTTTATAGGTCTTCTTGATTGTTTTTCCTTTATTAGAGTTGAGCATTTGGTATAATTTGTTGTATGAGAGTATTCACAGTTTACGCATTTCGGAACTTCCTCACGAGTTTTACCGCGATCTTTGGCCAGATGTGGACCTGTGCACTTTACACATCTGAGCACGTAGAGACTAGAGAGTCCGAATCTCTGGCAGGAGAAACATTGAGCTAGTTTGTTTGACCTGTAGTTTTCAACTTTTATGGATATGTGAGTATTAATGTGTTAAATGAACTATAAGTTAAAGTGATAAAATTCATTGGGAATTTTCTATGGGAGTTTGCAAATTGACGAGTTGTCTTCACATCATATCCTCTTGAAATGAGTTTTTCGGAGATTTCCTTTTCAGAGAAGTCATCGGGGAGACCTTTTATCATCACCTTGAGCAATCTCTCTTCCAGGGTGGGGGGGGAGTGTGCTAATCCGTATTTGTTTTTGTAAGGTATTGTTGGACAATTCTAAAGATAGGTTCATTTAAACAAAGGAGTTTGAGTGTTGAACCACTGTGAACTCTTAATGCAGTTTATGGTAAAGTAGACATAAGTTTAGGTGCTACAATACACCAGGCGGCACATTGGACAAATATTGGCGGAATTTTATGGTCTGATCCATTTTTCGAGGTCGAGGCATCATTCATTTGTCTAGTTGAGTTTGCTGAGGTATTCCGGGAGGTGACTGAAGAGTTTTGGTTTGAAGTCAAAGATTGAAATTGAGTTTTATTTGCCTTGTTCCGAATACGACACTTTTTGGCTTTATGAGACTTTCTTGAGTTGGGTTGTAATTCCGTTTAGGAGTTATCGGAGATCTGCTTTGGGAATTTGTGGGGGAGAGAGATTTTCTTCTCGACGGAGACCTATTGATATGTTGGGGGGGGGGTGGAGGGAAAAACCAGATTCCCACCGATACGGAGATTACGCCTGTGGAGCGTAAATATTGGGTGGGGGGAGGTTGGATGACCTTGTGAGTCTTCCCGGGTGGGTCTTGCTACGGCCGCACGAGCGCTACTTACCGCGGCCAGGGGTCTGCTGTAAATATGAAGATTACGATTGGTAATTGATTAAACGATTTAGTCAATGACGACGGCAGCAATTTCTTCCGACGGAAGGCACAATATCTCGACGGCGCGGTGATGCGACGTGGTCGCGTAGTGTGTACAATGGAGGAGACAAAGATGACGTACGTGCGTTTTAGTCGACTGCACTGGACGAAAAAGATAGATATGATTTTTGAGTGTCGCCGACCGTTTATGTGCGATCCTGGTGTCGCATATCGGCCATCTGGTTCATTATTACTATTGTCATTCCTACACACGAAAACCGCACATTCTTGCTACGTTAGGGTACCATAATGTGCTATTCATGCCTGTAGGAATTACTTTTTTTTATCAAATCGTTATGTTTTTTTTTATATGGGAACGGTCTGTCGTACTTTCCGGCCCGTTGGTGTAGAGGTTCCAAATATTCCCGTTACCTCCGTACCGGGGTTTGCTCAGTTACAGAAATCAGTAAAAACTACATCCACTTGGCCTCTAGTTTCTATGCATTCTTTTAGAAAATAAGAAATCACAACACTACTAGTAATAGCCGATTTAATCATGTTATTTCATCAATAGTAGAAATACTAGAGATTCAAATAGTTTGGCAATTAAATTATCATAAATCTTTGTATACAAATCAAAAATAATCCTCATAACAGATTAACAACAAAAAAAAAATATATATGAAGTAGGATAATTTTCAAGTTAGAAATCAAATAAATAATTATTGTGAATCGGTTCTACTATAAAATTCATGTTTTAATCCATTTCTAGATTTAGATGTCTGAATGATATTACTATATTGTAAAATATTGATAAAATTAACACAAACATACTGTCCAATTTCGACATAAAACATAAAAAAATATTTTGAAAGGGGAACTTAATATATTCTTATGTATTATAATCGTTACTTAAGATTTTTTTAGTAATATAAGTAATAAGCTGAAAATACCTGAAAATTATTGAGTGATGATCGATAACTTGAAGTTGGACTTTTATAACTCCTGTAAATATTAATCCGAATATTAATATGAATATCTTTTAAAATTTATAAATTATTAACTATTGACTAAATTTTTATCTAAGTGCGTATTTAATATGTGAAGTAGAGCTGCTGTATTTAAATAAAAAAAAGCCTTATTTTAAGATTATTAATCGTGTTTTTTTTTTTTTGCTTTGTTTTCAATGATTAATCACCCACAATATATACTAGTTTTATAAATACTGTTTATATGACAGATCACAGTTTTTATTTTTTTTTATTTCAGATTTTCGATTTCAATTATACGCAGACAGACTTTATACGCGGTACGTAATTGAAAATATCGTAATCAATCATATATTTAAACAATTTGTTCGATTGTTCTAGTTAATAAATTATATATATTTATTCCTGAAACAATTCAGAAATTAATGATTTATCTACGTAATATATAATAATTTATTCGTTAATTTAAACACTATTTAGTTTTACTGTAGACAGCTAATAATAGTAATATGATATGTAAGTATGATATCATTATGTTACTAATATAATATGGTATAATGTGCTAAATCTCACCGTAGAACATTTAATGGCTAACACAATCGTTATATAAAACGTTACCTCTATATTACTCTATGGCACGTACACGTACGAACGGTGACTGAAACTTTATTTAGTATTTCAGTATTGATCTGAAGTTTGAATAAGAAAGAGAGGGCGAATTAAATATTTATAGGATAAAAGGATAGTCCCCCCTTAGACTAAATTTAATACTTCTCAAATAATGACGTAAAAATGCAACGGTCAATTGCCCCGTCGCCCCCCTCAAATCCACCATTGTCACTAACCGTTGCTCTCGAAACGCGATTGTTTATACGTACATAATAAAGCTTATATTTTATTTTTAATTTATCAATAAATGAATATTCTCGACGACCGTTTGATGCTGTATCATACTTCAACATCATAAATACAAGACCCCGAGATCCGAGTTATTAAAGGCACTCAGAAACCAGATGCCGGTAGTATCTACAACCGACGGTGACACTAACCATAAGCGTCAAAACGCTTTCGTCCCAAAGGAATTGTTAGATTCGCCATATGTATTTGTGCGGGCAGACGAAAAACGTTGTTCGCTGAAAGTGCGTTACGATGGTCCTTTTACAATCTTGGACCGGAGGGACAAGTTCTATTTAATTCAACGAGTCAAAAAAAAATCTTGGATACCTATCCATCGTCTCAAACCAGTTTTCGTCTTTGATGAAAAACCAACCTCGGAACCCACGGCGTATGCTGCTCCCGGAAAAAATTACCCGAAAATACTCAAAAATATCCCCAACACAATGATACCACAAATCCAGAAGAAGGTTCGGTTCTGTCTCAACAGATGAGAGTAATGTGGTTTATCACGGTTTCAAAATATAATCTGTGATAATAGTAAAATATATAATATATAATATTTCTATATAATTTGTTGAGGAGAATTGTCAATAATGAGACAATTAGTAGATAATGAGACGGATCATATTTTTTATCCTTTTAATTATTTGTTTGTGCCATTTGTTAACTTCAAATGAAGTTTGGACAGTATATTTATATATATATATATATATTATTATAATTGTTTACGAGTTATATTTGATTTAAATTAATATAAACAAATATATAAAAGTAGGTATATGTAACATTATTTGTTACACTTGCTGTTGTGTTTGCACACGTAGATTCAAATCACATCTTCGATTTATAAATTGATTAAGTTCGGAGTAAGTAAATTCTATTTCAATTTCTATGGCTTAGTATAGACAATTAAATTTCTACTACACAATTATTATTTATGCCAAACTATAAAAACAGTTTTAGGGTAACAACAGATTTTTTAAATTGTACAGTAGAGCATGATATAGAACTGATATAAGATTTTGAGGAAACCGTACACAATTGTTTCACATTATTTTTTCAAAAACGAATCCTTGAATATTTAAAAAATGCATATATGTTTTGAATTTATCTTCTTTTCGAGAGGGTTTTCAGATTTGTATCGACATGTCTAAGATATCGGTTATTGCCATAGAATCTTTCATTCAACATTTTATCGGTAATAGTGGACATACAAATAAAGACGGTGTGTATTTTACCTCTCATTACATTTAGGTACATTTTTTATTCTTTTTATTCCCAATAATTCCATATTACTCACTGTCCTATTACTAAACAGCTTGGGTATTGGTCTCATATATGACTTACCAGCTTGATAAGTTTCTTATCAATCTTGTTACTTATCCTATTTAGTAACATTTCCTTGAAGATTTTATACGTGTGACATACTAATAAACATTACACAGGTCTAAAATGAATTGCATTTACAGGGGTTTTCACAGACTTAAGAAGTGCCATAACATGTTGTTTTAGCCATTCTGTTGATTTCGATATAATTATTGACCATGTTTAAATGTGACCTAGTCGCTTGATTTATTTAGTCATGATTCCGTCGATCCCTGCTGCTTTCCTATTGTTCATTACTCCGATTATCTAAATCAGCTCATCTATCTCAAATTTTTCGTAAAATCCCTCGTGTTATTATTTATATCCATATTCAATTTCAATGTAGTTTTATTTCTTATAGTTTTGCAATTCATTATTAACAACTTGACTGCGACGTATTTTTTTGTAAACTTCAATTACCTGCCATGAGATTTCGATTGGGATCTCAGATGGTGTTTTTTGTTTTTAAGTGAGATCTCTTTAAGAATCTCATTTATTAGGATTTTTGTGGAACAATTAAATTCCACGCCACTACACGCTGGTACCTTTAGCATTTAAATACGTATTTTTTTTGGAGGAGCTTTGTTGTTTTTAAATATGTATATTTTTACAATAAAAATAACATAACATACCTATATTATTTATTATTATTATTATTATTATTATTATTATAATTGTTATTATATAAATACGAAATATTTAATATAACTTATAGTTTAAGTGTATTTTCATTTTTGTTAACGTGACTAATAAATGATAACACACTTTGTGATTTTAAACCATAATAATTTGTAAAAAAATGATTTTGTTTAAAAATTGTCTTCTAGAATATTATCACATGTTCAATACAATTAATACCAAGCCATATTAAAACTTGGCTATATACATTAATGAAAATTGTAATTTTATACAACTATATTAATAAATGTATATAAATTTAATAGTAATGGTTATATATAAAAAAATTATATTTTTATGGAATCTCAATTAAAATAAAAATATTTTTGAGATCTTATATGAAATCTCAGTTAAAGGGTTATTTTAATAACAATCCAAAAATCAATCCCCAGTGTTATAAGACACAATATGGAATCTTACGTCCTAAAATTCCAAGATCCTGTCTAAGCTCTTCTTTTTTTAGTTTTTAAAATAATTATTAGGTTTCAAAATCAAATAACAACATAAAATACCAAATTACTTTTCAAAAATTTGCACTAGAAACTAAATAGCAAGGAAGAAAATGTTTGTGAAATCTCAAATCGGGTCTTATGGCAACCAAGTTGTTAATTTGTGTGTAATTTGATCTACTGTTATATTTATGGGTTTTTCGGTAATAAGTTTTTTTTATTGCTTATGCTTTTTTTTAACTTCCAGGCTTTGTTACTATGTTTCACCATATAAAAATCATCAACTAATGACATCCATTATTTTCTTTATATATTTAATAATAATGATAAAAAAATATATATATATATATCTACAATTGAGTTGAAATAATTACGTAGAAAATACTATCTGGATAACTTATCATATAGAGTATTATTTAAACCGATAAAATATTTATTGAAAAAATTTATACCTATTAAGAATTACTCGAATGATAAAAACGTATACAATAAAAACATTACTCGTTGAATGAGTAGATTTCACTGTACTTTTATTTTAACCGTGGCTATAAATAATATTATTGCAGGACGGCTTGATAAAAAATAAATGATGTAGAAATTCTTATCAATTTTTCTCGTGAATGTCTTTTCATAGATATAGATAAAAAAATGATTCAATGATAATATTACGTGAGTACTAAATAATTTTTCAACCAGTACTATAGATATGCAGGTTTTCGTCTAATTTGATAATAAATTTCGCCCATAACTATTCGTTGTAGGTTGAAACTCGGCATACTACCATATTATCCATAGTCGTGGTTTTAAAAACATAACTAGGAAGAACATACTAGGAGCGACGTTACTATGATAACAGTTGGATATAAAAATTGTAACTTTATGTAATTTTTTTGTGATATTAGCAGCCTTTACACGCACAATTTTTCCCTCATTTCAAGAACGAGGGAAAATTCAGGTAAACTCAGGGAAAACAAATTGAGGTATAATTATTTCCTATTATTCGTATATTCTTGCCTTAATTTATTATTATTATATATTATGTTAACATAACAGTTTATATTATTACTATCTTGAGTACAACATCAATCAGGTACAACTTCTCGTAAGTGCAACTACTTTGTGAAACTACTTGTTGTTTTATTAAGTTGAACACATTTTAAGTTCAAATCTTGAAACTTCGTTTGAACGTAACATTTTGTAAGTGTAAGTTTTTTGCGTTCAACACCTTATTAGTAGAATTACTTCCATGTGCAATTCGTATATTTCGGTTTATGTATAATCTGGGAAATATATTATTGATTAATTTAAAAAACATTCTTCTACGGTGGATACTGGCGTTCGCTTTCTAGAATAAACACATTCACCCCTAAAGCGTTTCCAATGAATAGGTTGTAAAGTAAATAATCCAAAAATAAATCGAATGTACTATTCTCAGATTTTTTTATGAATTCCAATTTCCATTATTATCGGGTTGATATTTTTGAAAGTCCGATTAAACATCGTTATACTGCTGGAAAAATGTAGAGTGATAACGGAAATCCGACGAGTTGAGAAACGCATTTTTTCTTTCCGGCGTCAAAAGCCTGAATAAATTACGAAAACGTAGAGGAACGAAACGTATACAAATCTAAAAATATTTCTACACATGTCTGTATTGTTAATAAATTTAAATCTTATCAAATAAATATATTAACAGTGTTGCCGAAATCATCATATCTACTTTAAAATTTGTTTAAATAAGGCTTTTGTCCAGTTCTTGTTATAAAAACAATTATTAAAAAAACATACAATTTATTCATTCACTGGTTTTGTAACCCTATAATTATAAATGATATAGTAAAATATATAAAACTATTAAGGGATGTGCCAGGTTTTAGTTCAATTAAATGAAAATGAAAATCTGTAATTGGAATGTCAATGTAAGTCTTGGTTTTCATTCGATCACAATTAATATTTTTCTTCAAGTCCAATACGCAATTTATTTTAAATACAATAGGTTTAATTTAAGTTAATTTATCTGTCAGCTAAACTAATAGTGACAGGCCTCACGATTTAAAGGACATAAAGACGATTCCTTCGATAACAATACAGTTTCGTATTGTTGGTTTCACATACGATTTTCGTGCAAATAACCATTAGCGCTATTTAGTTGATAACAAAACAAGTTATTATATTATTATTTTACCAAAAATTATTTTGCAGGAAATTAGCATCACTGATCATTATTATGATTGAGTTTATCAATACTAAGTATTTTTAAATTTTCAATTCTATAATATACCTATTTTCAAATTATAATTTTCTTAAACATACGAATTTTAATATTTTATTTTATTTTATAATATTAATAACATTCATTTTGGGCATAGATTTTTTTACAAAAATATGTGTTTTATTTTATACATTATTATATTTCTACATTAATATTTATCTACATTTTTCGAGTACAAATATAAGAGTAAGAATTAGATTCTTAGAATAGATCTTTCTAATAGCAAGTTCGTTCTAGTTCATACTTCATACTGCTTATTTTTTTATTTCTTTAGTAGTTATTATAATCGTTATAAAAAACCGCAAATCTTAACGAACATTTTTGAGAAATTAGAAAATAAAAAATGTATTTTCTGTAGTTACTAACCTAGTTGTATAGATTTATGTATATATGATTACATGTTTTTTGGTTGAAAAATAAAATTGAATAAGATTTACTAAAAAATATGTAATTTATTCTATAATTGGTACTTTAAAGATGATATTTTTCGATTATCCTGGTATTTTTTTTTAGGTGTAAAAGAAAACTATCGAACATAATGGAAAACTATTATAAATGTTTTACCATTACTTTAAAATGAAATACATTCACCACCAGTAGCATATCCGATAAACGAGGTGCTTCCATCTTTTTCTGACCGGCTTTATTATATTATATTTTAATTTTCCAAAATTGAACTTTTTTAATATATTTTATAAGTATATTTTAGAGGTTTAAAACTAATTTTTGATTTATTTATATATAATCTTTAATTTTATATACCAGTGCTATATTTTACTTCAAACAAATGCTAATAATATGTTGTAATATTTTAAGAAAATATAAAAGTGTATACAACAATAAACGACATTAAACGATTAAAAGGATCGGTTCTGTGTGTTATACCTACGCTGAATGATTGTTAATTTATTCATGTTTTTATTATGAACCAAAAACAATACAAGCTGGAAGTAATGTAACATTAATTATACGGCCGGCTGGCGACATATACCCCAAAGGACTCATAATCCCACACAAATATATGGCATATAAATTATATCTTTAGACTGAATTCGTTCAGTATTGACAAAAAAAAAAAAAAACTAAATATATTTTCATATATTAATGTCCTCAACTTAAATCGATTTTATTAATTTTTCTCGTTGATTTTTTTAATACAGTATTTTATATACATTTTAAATAAATGGTAAATTATATAACCTGATGATTTAAAATTTAGGGATTTTTATGCATAACATATTATTTCCAAAAAATATTTTTTTCATGAAATGGAATTCTATTATATAGGATCTCATTTCTCATATTATTCGATCATTATTAAAGGTTTTTACGTTATGATTTTATGTAAATAAATGTGGTAATAATATTTAGGTACCTAGGTATTAAATATATATTTATACCATATATACATTTATTAATTTTAGATATAATCATTTTATTATAATATACCGATATTGATTAATGATTAAATTACTACCTACCTACGTCCTATAAAAATTATAATAAATTAAAGTTCACTCCTCATAAATTATACCTGTTCATATTAATATCATATTAAAATTCGAAGTATTTTTTTGGTTATCTGATATTTCACTCATAAGCCGCTATTGCTGATTACACATCAGAATTATGAAATTTAGTAGTAAGTTATAAGCATATAGATACAAAAATACTTATCTTTTCATTAATTTATATAATATATTTATTGATTTAATTAAAATTTGGAGTATTTAATTTACTTGTAATTTCATTTTAATTAAACATATATTAAAAAATATATTTCAAGAGTAAAGACTAAAAATGGTTTTGGAAATAGCACGATTTGAACAAATATATGGACATACTACGTTCCACATAAAAATAATAAGTTTACCCTATGCGTCAAAACAGGAAATACCACGTTTTGAAGGAATATGGTTTTAGCACGTTTTTGTAAAAAAATATAGCAGGAAATAGCAGATTTTTTTTATATTATCTATTATTTATAATCATAAATTCTATTAGATTCCGATAGTTAATGTTTACCCGGTTTCAGTTAACAAATTGTATCTAGTTGGTTCATTAATGAGGCAATTATTTAATTTTTTTAGTAAATTCTTAAAAACCACAAAAAAAAAAAAATGATAATATATCCTTGGCAGAGAAATATAGTACTAAAAAAATAATCAATTTGTCCAAATTATTCATGGAAACACTGTGAAAATATTTAATCACACCATTTAAAAACAAATATAAGGGGGGGGGGTAAAAAGACAGAACAGTTTGTATGACTACTTTTTCTCTCCATGCCGGCGGGTAATGGAATTTCTATCTCGTCATCTGGAATTGAACCTGCTACCCTGGAATATCACATAAATGCGATAGTTACTTCACTACCCAATAATTTAATTAATACAAATTTCTAGTACTTAACCGCTGATAATATCTCTATAATTGATAATGACAATCATTAAAAAATAATTTTTTGAAATGCAACATTAAGTGAGAAAAATTGCTGAAGCGTGTTTCAATTTATATACAATGTCCAGCCCAAACTACTAGTCGTAGAAAGTTGACACTTTTGTAGAATATTTAATTAAGAAATAGAAAGCAGTAAAGTAAAGATTTTTTGAAATTGAACTTTTAAGGGGAGCAGGGCATGTGGGTAACATTTTTTATTCAGCAACTAGGCCCGAACTACTGGTCGTCGAAAGCTGACCATTTCAGATAATATTCCTTTAATAGAAAAGTCGCTCGCTATGAAATTATTTTTCAGTAAAACTGTTCACGGTTTATGCCTTGTACGATATGTATTTATATTTGTATTGCACGTGGTAACTATTTGTTTTAATAAGGTAATAAAACCAGTTGCGTTTTCTACCATCCCTTATGGAATTACAAATTCCACACTAGGTTCAAAAAATTGTGTAGAATATGAATAAAACACATGATTGGTATAATAAAGTACATTTATTTTCTCAATGTTGTTCAAAAAGTAATTTTACAACATATCCGAAATATGTTTATTAAATATTATATTGAACATATTTTAAACAAATGTCTAAAATAATAAATTTACAATATTTGTTCATAAAATATTTCCAACATGATACCAAAATGTTTTTTTTTTTTTAGAAATATGATTTAAAACAGGTTAAAAATATATTTTTACAATTTGTATAAGTTTCAATTGCTAACGGGAATTTACCGACAATAATACTTATGTTATATACACCGAAGCTTTGTTTATAATCGTATTGTATCAAAACACATTTTTTATCGTTACTTTCAAATTCAATATATCCAACATTAGTATCCTACATAATTACACAACGAGAAAAGTGTTTGTATCTCCTACTGACCGGTTTATTTTTTTTATATTATCCATTGAACATTAAAAAAAAATTCATATATATATATATATATGGATTTTATATTATATATGAATTTTATATATATATTTATTTTTATATTACAATTAATACCTATATAGTGTGCGTCCAAATTCATAACGTTTTAGTGAATCACCAAATAAGGATTTTAATAGGTACCTATTTCAAATAAATTCAATAGAAATTATCAGATAATAATTAAACATTATTTTTCAAAAATGTTATACAGGTAACAGCTATTAAAACACTTTCAATATTATACATTAGAATATTAAGTATATTAAAATTTTATATTTGTCAAATTTATTTGATAATATATTTTATATTATCTTTCGTGTTTTTGATTCGCTCATATTAACGTTCGGTATTTAAAAAAAGTAATAAAAGTTAATTTTTATCTGAATAACTTTTTAAATATTCAACATTGTATTAAAACCAATCCAATTCAATATCAAATTTGGATAAATTGTTCAAGGCGATTTTTTAAATTGTGCTTTATGTTAGTAAAAGCAATACATTTTTCTTGCAAATTATAATGATATGTTTAACCTTGTTTATAAAACGCTGTTCTTGGATATGGTATTCCACGATTCAGCGTGGATTGGTGTTTGTACATTGTCCATCATTCGTCCGGGCGATATCGATATAAAATATAATATATAAATGGTAAATAAACATACATTATGTGTTTTGTATTATTTACAAGACAAGAATACATCAACAGTTACTTAGAGTCTACTAAAGTCCCATAGAGTCTCAATGATATCAAATTTACGTAACGTAACACGCATTACATCAGACACATACGTATTTTGTATCTTTACGCTGCGATATTTCATATATATCATAAGAATTGAATACGTTCTCGAGGTTTTCCAAATAGATAATTTTATTTCAAGTATATGGAATTACTGTGACTAGCGCGTATTCGTTATTCAAAACGAAGTAAGTACCGAAGTAATTCATTCGAAATAAATTTATATCATAATATACTCGTAAATTTATATATTGTATTTACAGATAAAAAATATATAATAATTTTATTGGAAACTTTGATAACCGTTACATACAAAAAGGTTTATTTTAATATGTTTTTGAAATTATTTTATTTAAGTTTTAACGTTCATATGCTTAGAATTTTTTTATTTATTTTAGAAATTAGAGTTAATGATTAATTATTAGTTATTTATAATTTAAATAAAAGTATATTACTAGGAAAACGTTCTATAGGCATACATAATTATATTGATAGTACATTCACATACTTAGAGATTAAAAATATCAGGTTATCCCGATAGAATTTGGAAAAATTCAAGAAATACCTACTCGAAATAGCGCATTTCCAAAACAACACCCTTAAATTGATAAAATTACGCCTATGCAATGAGTTTTCTTTATTTATTTGCTTGGTTTAGAATTACTATTATGCCGTTAATCTTTATATCACTAGTTTCGTATGTTAACTATGAATATTAGTAATTTTATATTTGGTTATTCGGTGACAGTTTGTATTTTCGAACAAATTACAAACATAGCTTGTAGTTAGTAGACCGATAATCAGAAAAATATATGTAAAATTGCTTATTTATAATGTGAAAAATATATGTGACAAATTAAAATTATTTTTTGATAGCAATGAGTCCAAAATATAGTGAACAAATGACATTTAGTTGTTTTTGATAGTTGGTGCAACGATAAACAAAATTAATAAACGGTTGCACAAAAGCAACTTTATGCGCGCGGACTTCTAATTAATGTTATCTATGATTATACGCATAACGAATATATTTTTTAACAAAATATGAGTATTGAGATTTTTTATTTGTTTAATACCTTGGTATAATTCTTTCGTTTCTAGTGTTTAGGTTTAAGGTCAAACAATATCAAAATCTAAAGGACTAACTGAAAATAAAATGATTGATACGTCATTCAAAATACAAGAGGGTTCTGATGATTAGTTTGAGGATGGCGATTATGATTAATTGATATGAACTGGTAGACCTATTTTTTGACATTTAGATGAAAATAGATCTGCCAGCTCTTGATGAAAATATGATGTACGTTGAACCAGTATATCATAATAATCATTTATGTTATAAATGTGCCCTACGACACTTCTAATTATTTGACTAATCCTGATTTGATTTGTTTCAACCTACTTCTTCTACTAATGATATTTCTATGCGCTCACCTCAACCTACTGTTTCTAATACTTAAAAGAATAATAATTGTTCATGAATATAGTTTACGCCAGTAACATTCGTAAATTGGTCAAATACACATATTTTAGCTTTAACAAACTATCAGTTTACTGGTAGTAAGGAACTTCCGTCAGATATTTTAAGTCTAGATTCTGCGCATCAAATAATTTCATTATTTTTTCTCTAATGATCATTTTGAACATATTTGTATGGAAACTCATTGATAAAGTATACAAAATAATATTCAAAAACCATTTAAAATAAATAAAACTGATTTAAGGAGATTTTTAAGAATTTGTATTATGATGTCTATTCAAAAAAATCTTTCTATTTGTAGTTATTGGTGACCAAATATAGGCAATGATATTATAAAAATACTGCGACTATTAATATGTTTGAAAAAATCAAAAAAGTTTTTTCATATTTCTGATAACAATCAACTTATTCCATCACGCAGGCCAGGACACGATACACTTTATTGCATAAGATCAATCGTAGAGACTCTAAAAAAAAAAGTTCCAGTAAATTCCTTTGAAAGAAAGTGTATATCAATAGATGAACAGTTGTATTCTACTAAAGCCAAACACTACCTGAAGAAATATATACCCATAAAATCACACAAGTGGAAATATAAATTTTTTGTTATAACAGGTGATTTTGGCTTTGCTTACAATTTGTAAATATATAGCAGACAGGAAAAAGATCCGGTTCTACATTTATCTTCTGAACCATATATCGCTACAAATGGTAATGTTGTACGACTTGCTTGTATAATACCAACAGATAAATATTATAAATTATATGTTATGATAATAACTATAGATCAATGTCTTTAATGATTTATTAAAAAACTAGAGGTGTTGAAAGTTTAGGGACAGTTCAGCGAAACAGATAGAAAAATGTATCGTTTCCTTCAAATACTGCTATAAAGTCAAAGAGAGGGGTATCATGTATGGAGCTACTGTTCAAAATGAGAATATTGTAGTGGGATTGTGGAAGAATCTTAAGTTGGTAACTTTACTTTCTACATTTGCTGATATGAACCCCATTCTAAAAATAGAGGACTTTTAAAAAAAAGAAAATAAATCAATTTTTGTTCCATCTCCTTATGTTATTAGTGTTTATAATAAACACATGGGTGGGGTTGACTTATTGGGTTCTAATATTGGAAGATATTTATAATATTCTAAAATTGGTATCAAAAATAGAAAGTGGTACTTGAGGTTGATTTACCACTTAGTAGATATAACTGTTAACAGTGCTTGGCTACTTCAGAATTTAAATTGTGTAATTTTCGTGAGGAATTAGCTATTTCATTATGTCAAGTAAGTGAACTAGTATTTCCTAAAAGAGGAATATCAAATAAAGAAAATAACAGGGTAATATAACTGACAGAAAAAGGCAGAGGAGTACAAACACGACACATCTAGATGTTAGATATGATAGTATTCAATATGTGCATGATTGGTCTGATAATAGACAAAAGTATAAATAGTCAAGCGGCAAAGTATAACATATGTCATTTATAATAATATTAAGTCATTATATTTCACTATAAAATATAACTGTTTTAAAAAGTACCATACTAAACAAGTATAATTAATGTATTAATTTATTAATAATTTTTATTTCCTATTATTATAAACACATACACGTACTGATAGTCATTTTAATTTTAAATTCATTGTTGTTATTTTGTTTATACAATGCAATTTAATTACCAATTTGTCAATAAGTTGTGCTTCCTTTTATTATAATCATAATAAAAACACAAGACTGGTAATCATTTTATTATTATTTAATTTGTTAAATTTGTTTAATTGTTTTTTACTGTATTCTGTTTATTGTAAAAGAATACTTTTTTTAAAAAAGTTTGAAATAAAGAAAGGATTGTTTTAAAATAATATATATAAATATTTTACCTATTTTAAGAACTTAGAATAAAAAAAAATATAATATAGTTGGTACTATATTATGGAGTCAATGCGCATATAGTTACATTTGTGTAAAACACATAAAAGTTGAGCTTTTTGAGACTAGATTTGAACTAGAATTTTTTATACTATTTTTCATAGATTCTCCGTACTTCAATTGATTTTAAAAAATTAATTTTATAAAAAAAAAAAATCATGCGTTTATGGATTTTTTTTAGAAATAAATAATTAATTTTGATGTATTTTTTTAAGTACCTCTAAGATTTCTAAAGATTTGAACTATACTCATACTAGCAAAATAAGATTAATGCAGGATAGAACATTTTCATTCGTAATGGTAATGCCATGAATATGAATATATTCATAAATGTACATGTATTCATTTTATTTAGTTCTATTTAGTGCAAACGAAATAAGCTAAATTCAATTTTCGTTAGATAGAATTAAACATTTGCATATTTAGTTATGGAATATATTTCTTTTTTTATGTCATTTATTTTTAAACAAAAGAGCACTTTAAAAAAAAAATGCCTTTTGAAACTTTTTTATAACAAATTTATTTTTAAAATATTTCAGAAAACAATAAGAAAAATTAGAAAACAATATTATTTGACAAATAACTCAATACTGGCCTCATCCTTGGAGATTTTTCCATCATTATATGAGGAGTAAAAGTCCATTATTTTCAATTATCTCTATTTGCCCTTCACTTAAATGAGCTTCAAATTCACCCCTACCTCAATAAATAATAATCATTAATATTTAAACGATATAATTACAATAATTTAGAATCAGAAACAACTTTTTTTATATGTCGTTCGAATTTAATACAAATATTAAAATTTTGAACAATATTAATTTTAGTTTTCTATAGGAAGTTTAGAATCATTATTTCCTAATTGTGGCCTTCTGAGTGCCCTTGAAATATTGGTTTTGATCATAACTATTGCCATTATAATCCAAGGATACCCGATCTTTTTTTTTGCAAAGATCTATCAATAGTAAATTTTTAGAGTATAATTAAGTAGATCGTTATCCCAAAATCAATTAATCTATTTCTATTTATTATTTTTTGGTAAGTAATACACAATAATTTCTAAAACATCGAAGAATCTATTGTTAACTTGTTCAATTCTAAAATTCATTTTAATTATTCGTGATAAAAACTATCCTGTATAAACTTGTGTAATGTGACGTTTGATAATGAAAATAATAAGATCAGAAATAAATAGTACCTAAACAATACAAAAATCAATATAATTATGTTTTGTACAACATGTCAATATATTATAATATATGTTTTTCTAGTGCAATACTAAACCCTTTGAATATTTTATAAAATTTTATATAATCAGATAACAAAATTTTAAACAAATTTTCAAACCTCATGAGATATAAATAAAAGCTAACCTTCACAAATATTATTTTTACATTATATCATTATATCTTAAATTTTAGGGGAAAGACAATAAAAATTAGGAAAATATTAACCTTTATAAAATACAAGGACTATTCTAATATATTATATTATTATGTTTACTATAATGTCTTTTTAATATAAAAATTCTAAGTTAAATCAAAGTTTTTATTATTTTAAAACAAAATAATTCAAATTGTAGGCAAGTTATTTGTTAAAAAATATTTTAAAAATTAATTTTTATAATTATTTATTTTTTAGGACAATTTTAATCGGAAAATTGTTAAATTTCAAAATTCAATCGTTTTCTTCTTCATTTTTTTAAATTAATTTTTAATTAAAATTTTTACTTATTTAATATTATCGTATATTAAAATGTTTTTTTTTTATAGGTTTAATAATAAATACCTATATTAGTTTATACCATAACAAAAGGTAATAACGATTGAATATAGAATATATACATTTTTACAAATATGAAAAGCCATAAAAAATATTCATATATTCTTAATATTTTAAATATTATAAAAATGGAGGGACTAAAACTATTAGTAAACGGTTTTACCACAAATATTCTTCTTAACTTAGATTTAAAAAATAGCCTATTAAATAAAAAAATAAAAATAATACATTGATTGTAGTAATTGGACATCGTAAAATACGTGAACTTTTTATTGGTCCAAGACTATAAAAAATACGGTGGGCTCCAATAGCCTTAATGCATTTTAATTGAAGATTTTCATATGGAAAATTCTATAGTATAGTAGTTCATTCACCGTTAAAAATAATGTCCTAGTAATGTAATAAATACACAAGTTCAAAAACCATTTTGAGTGTACTCCCTCATTTTATTTAGTATAGAGAATTGTCAATGATTTAGAAAAGTTTCAAAAAATTTTTGAAATAACATTTGTAACTTTTTTTTTTGAGTATAATATTGGTATATTTATAAGTTATAACATTAAAAATGTATTATTGTTATATTGAAAATATGAATAAGTGGTATATAGTTTACAATATTATATTAACAATCTACATTAATAACAAAAGCATTTTACGGAAAAATACAAAATAAAAAAAACTCCGAATCTCTGAATGAAAAAAAGTGTGTTAACATGTTCAACTGGCTAGAATTGCACATATTTATAACAGGAAAAAAAAATTAAAAAGTGATCAGTTTTACGAAATTCTACCCTACTTTTAAATTGAGATCAATTTTAATTACTTTTTATTGGTGTACAAACAAGTTTTCTCATTATTTATTAGAATGCATAGTTCTAAAACTATAATGGCCTTATGTACATTTAAATTCCACGTCTGGCATTGAAAGTAATATTCACATATTTGACTATATTGTACGAATAGGTTTTTAATTATTTATTATTTTTTATATTTCCTACAAAAAAAATTGATCTGGTATTTATATTAGGTATGTATGTATAACAACTATAATTGTTTTATACATATATATATATAATTTTTATTGTCAACATTAGTTGTAAATACATAAAATATCAAAATAAATATCAGTGGATTTTTATTTTAAATGGAATAAATCTCGAATAACTTTTCCCTGGAAGTTTGTTCATTTTTTATTTTTGTTTATTTATTATTTTTTTATTAATAGTAAGTTAAAAGTTGTGGTCTGCAAATAACGTATTATTCAGAAGAATTTGCTCTACAAGTTTACATGATGGACCCCCTTAGTTGTATCCCGGTTGATAATATTAATAGAGCTTTCCGGGAACTTTCGGACGACCCTACGAATAACATGACTTATGAAAACTTTATACTACGTTGACAAAATATTATGCAGATACGTATTGTGTATGTATAGGAAAAGTGCATTTTAGAAAGTAAAGAAGACCTGCTGTTTTGTATTTTGCATAGACACCTTTATAAAACAGTAACAAATATCGCTTAAAATGAAGATTTAGTGTTTTGACATAATGAATTTCTCACTAACTGACATTTTATGGATCCTTATAAAAATAAAGACGATGGTTTTAGTTCATCATTTTTTAGTTGGAAATACGGTACATTGGAGTAAAAGAATGTATAAATGGATGAAACAGGATTAATTTTTATCGAATAAAACGAATATGAAATACGGCAAATTTTATGGGAATTTTATTGATCGCTATATCTGTGCTTTATATTTTACTTCTGTTTCGAATAAGACTAAAATATATATTATTCACCATAAAAATAATTATTATTTATTCGATATGGTCACTGGGTTGTCATTCAATCAATATACCGCACAATAAATTTAATCGCCGAGCAACCGACGGCGAAAGAACCGATGAAAATTCTATTATAAAACGAAACGTGTCTTCTATGGTATTCAATTAAATAAAAGAAAGTATTTAAATTTAACATTTTTTGAACCTAAATTTTTAAAACCATTTTTGAAAATCGAATCACGTTAAATTAAATTTACCTGTTTTTGCAAATGTTCTGATGGCATATTCACGCATCCACTATAATACAAATGAATAACGAATCGATTCTCATGCAGAGTTTTCGAAATTAAAATCGGTTATCAGTTTTCACAGTGTATTTAATGTGAAAACGTATTGGACGTTATGGCATATATTACAACACTAATAAGATGAAACTTTGTAATTATATAATATACTCATATATGCATAAACACTTTTTGATCCCCAAACATTGTAGACGTTCTATAGGATCATAATTTGTGATCCCTTCTTTACTCGGACTATACTTTGAAAGTTGTAACTTCATACAGTAAATAATATATTATACAAATTAAACTATTATAGACTTATTATTAGATGGACAAAATATCAAAACTAGACAATGAAAAGTTTCAAATTATATGAAGAAGCTACATCATCCTTTTTTATGGGTTCCATATAGGAAATTTTTGTTTTGTCTTAGTGCCTCGCATATATTTATATTTTTGTAATCACAACATAATTACTTATAAATATTACTACTTAATACAATGTTACTTATGACATTATAATCAAAAATAATCATAAAACATTAAAGAGTTATAATTGCCTACACTACCTCAATAAAATATGGGAACATTAACTATGCTCGAACATGAAGTTTTTTACGATTTGTATATTTGTTATTGAAAACTACTAAAATTATATTTTTAATATAATTTATTCTTTTTCCTATATTTCTTAAAATGTATGCTCTATAATAATGTTTAGGGGAAGATGGGGCAGTACCCACCAACTATGCCCGATTGGGTATAAAACATGAACAATTGAATATAATTTTAAGCAGACTAAACGTTACAACCTCAAAACTAGTCAGTCACGTTACGGTAAAATAATTTTTAGAAATTCCACCTTAATCTATGTAAAATTTGCGTTTTTTAAAAGTATACCGAAATAGGATTTTAACCCATGGGAGGTGCAATACAATACATGTATTGAGGCCAAATCGTATGATTATTTTATATTTAAATATAAAATATAAATTTTAATTTAACAATATCATCAAGAAATTTAATTACAGTTGTTATACTCAAGTTATTTTTTTAATTTAATATAATTAATATAAAAATGTATGTCGACTGGATTCTTAAAAAAACTTTAATTTGGTACTTCTTTGCTAATACTTTAGCATATGTGAATTATAAATCCACTAATTTTTGTAGCATACATTGTTCATCCCGAGATTGGCGTTTCGTTGTTCTTTTATGAACACAAACCATCTTTTGTTTTTGTTCACAACAAATAAAAAAAAAAAATATGTCAAATAAATAATGTATTCATAAATTATTTCCTATTCATTTGCCGACGGTAATTTTGTGTAGAAGGCATACGACTTTGCCGCAATATATATTATTTAAAATTAGCAGTTATTAAAAAAAAAGTACTCACAATAGACTTTTAAGTTCAATTTATAATTATTATAGATTTAGTTATTTACTGTTTGATGTTATTTCCAAACACATTTGACACCGATAACCGTAAAAAAATTGAACTTTTAAAACGGTAAATATTTTAGTGATAATACAAAATAAAAATTACGCGTATTTGAGCGGGAATTTGTGCATAAATATACCAGTAAATACTATTATATCAATGGAAGGTGGTTCACGGAAAAAATCTAAGTTCAATAATTTTCAAAAAATAATATGCTGTTATTAAATATCGATATATGGTATTGCCCGCCATACAGAACTACATCGCTTTACCCTATTAAGTAAACTAATTTATGATGTAAAATGTATTTTTTTTATTTTTAAATGAACTATAAATACTATAAATACATTTTATTTACGCATAATTTTTAATCTATGATAGGTTCATAGAAACAAGAAACAAATAAGCCATATAAATATATTTATATTTACGTAATAGTACGTTAATATAAGTAATATATATATTACATGTGTTTATTACTGATATGAATCTTAATAACCTATAATTATTTATATATATTATTAAACAATATATTTAAAATAATAAATATGAATATTCTTCGTTGATTATTATTAAAACAATATATAAATACATTACTTAATAATAGAAGTAGTCAAGATTTTAAAATTCATAAATCAAATTCTATATTATACTAAACCAATTTTGTTATTGCTGAACTTTATGATTTCAGCAATTTTAGTATACTTGCACCATAAATTACGATTTCTGTAATTAACGTTTCGCGTATCAATGAAATTAAACAAGAAACTAATATTGGTTAAGTAATTAATAATTTTATATAATTTAATAAATCCATATTTAAATTAGATACGTATTTTACTTAGCAAAAAAATAAACTATATTTACAATATAAATCACAACATTATTATTTATTTATTTTTTTTTTTTAGAAGGCTTAAGTATATTTTTCGTTGTAGTTCGTAGACTTATTAGGTCTATAACCCTTCCCAGTATACGTCTACATAAAGTAGATTGAATTTATTATACCTTTTCTTATAACCTTTATAACTTTTAAAATGCAATAGTCCGTCACCTCGTTTTTCTTTGTAAGAATATAAAACATAATTCGCTGTCAACACAAATACGTAGAAAATACACTCATATATACATTTTATTTGTGAAATAAAATTCAGATACTTTACCGTAGGTATTTGAGACATTTTCAATGAGATTGAAACCCCGGCACAGATTTCCAATGAGAAAACGAAATAAAAGTAAAAAGGGTATTAGATATTTTCTGCTGTTGTATTATCGGACCAAATACATTTGTTATTACACCGCAAAAAAAAAAAAAAAATTGCGTTACGATAAAACGGATGTGTGTTTTCAGGAGTTTCATAGCTATATCCTTCTACCGGGTAACTGGAGCATGAATCGAAATCCCGGTTTCACATCTCTCTGTATATTTATTATTCCTACAGTTTCATAAAATCAAGGAAATTGTATAAAATATAATCGAAAATCTGGTTATTTGGTGTCATTTTATATTGGGTGATTATTTCCTATTTCAGCGTTAACAACGATGCCGTAAGTATATAACCACGATGCAATGCTAGTAAACAAAAAAATTTAAACGTTACAAATTTTAAACGTAAACAATTATATATTTCAGTTCGAGTATATAAGGAATGATATTTTATCGGCATTAAAGACACTAATTTAAAGTAGGCATACACTATTAGTATATAGAAATAGAAAAAATTTTCAAATGGAAAAATATTATTGTTATGGTATCATGTGTTTGTATTTCAGTCAATTCAGTAAAAAATTATTGTTAATTTGTTTATGCGTTTGTGTATTGGTGGAGTTATATTTTAGTGATACAATACAGAAGCCGTAAAGAAGCTAATAAACGTAAAACAATTTCGGTTATTGGCATATCAGAACATAGTTTTTCCATCCAGATACTTGATTATTTTAGATTAGTTTACAAAGCAACAGACCTGACAATAACAAAAGAAAAACACATTATCAAGTGTGTACATCCATTTTGGGTTCCACTAATAAAATGTCGGAGTTTTTTCATCGAAAACATTTTATTTACTATTTCAAGTAGCCATAAACTTATTCTTAGACAATACTTTCCTTAATAACGATAAAATTCAAACAGTTTAGGAGAAATTCTGTCTATAAACCCAAACGAGACATTTGATATTACGTGTTTACGTCAATAACATATAGATTGGATGGACAATATATTCAAATATAAGCGGGACTTAAGTACCCAAAACGTTCGTATATTCATTTTCTGTACAATGTAAATGGTATACGATAAATTATTTTCTTTGAGAATCACTTGAAATTCGTAAACATTTATGTCAATATATATATGAAAAAATACAGTTATAATCATATTATCGTTATGTAAAATAATTAACATAAAATTGTAGATATTACACGAGTTTCATTACAGTAGACATAATATAAGTATTAATGAGATAAGATATTATATCCTTAAAATCACAGTTGATCATTAAATGTATTACTGCACATAAGTATCTACCATCGATTTTGAATCCAGTAAATTGGTCACTCGGTTAACTAAACCGTTTTAATGCTGTCCTGCTATATTTGTAAAAGAGTTAACTACCAAAATGTCAATAACAATGTGTTGCGGCGCGAGGAATTATTATTTATATAAAATCGACTTAGATATGATAAATAATAATTGTTAATTAATTCGCAATCATGCGTTTTGATAATTTAATTTAGCGATTATTATTTATCAATATCAAACAAATATTTATTTTTTCCTTATACCTATACGCTATATAATACGAGTAATATATACTCAGTCTCGTGTTTACGTTCGTACGAATAACTTTTATAAAAATCGTAGTTTTTTCTTTTGTGTACCCGCTCGGTAATTAATTCTTTTAATTATTATATATTATAATATTATATATAATATATTACCATATATTTTATATTATTACATTAAGAATAATCAGTTTTTCACACAGAATTCTGTACACCGTCGTCCCCGCTGGACATCGTGTTTTGGTTTTCGTTATCGCACCCTTGTTGTCAAACAAACGTATTAAAAGAAAAAACTTATTAACATTTGCATCACCGAAATTGTGATCTTATATTTCGAAACATTTTTTCGGTCAATATTTTACCGTACGCTGGAATGATTTTCTCGTACATTTTTTATAAAATCATCGTTGGAACGTAACTGCCAATTGCGGTACCTACTACCTACACGCTATTTCCATGTCCATCATTCATTCAATCACTTACCATTGCTAATTTCAATGTTGGATCCGTTCGCCTTTGAATTTTATTCAATTTGCATATTGACTTCAGGATAACGGAAGTTTGGAACATCGCATATAGATAACAATTTCAGCATAGTTACGTTGGTAAAAACCACATAGTGTGCCCGACCAGTTATCAAAGGTAAAAATATCTGTATTTATTCCTATTTGTTTATTTTTTGAATTATTGTTTACCACAAAAAAAACCATATAGTTGTAAGGGTTCCCGCGCGCGGCCGTTTCCCAGTCCTTTTTTAAACAAATATTATATAGGTATATTTATTTTTTATTGTAATTTATGTTATTTTTTTTATTATTATTTATTATTGTTGTAAAATATACAGTCCACTATATAGTTACCATAAACCCATTTTTGTTTGATTTTGTAATACTTATTATAATTCTATTCTTTGATTTCTTGCTAATTATTCATTTAGGCCTATACTTTTTATATTATTTATTTTAATGGTAAAAAAGATTGCTAATTATATTTATTAGCACTTTATTAGCCACAACAATAACCATAGATATATTATAATAAATATATGTCAATTATCGAAAATTTATATTATATAACTAATAAACCTTATTAACTATGTATTAACTAACCATAAATTTTATTGTACTTGTATTTTATAAAGTACATTATATTATATTTTTACATAAATATGTCTTCGAGACGACCGTGGATTTTCCAGTAAACCCTTGCCACGTTTAACTATAATAATGTAGATAATCTAGACATATATAAATTAATTAATGTCAAGAGGCCATAATTTTGTTAATTTTTAGACCATCTTCTTCTTGTCAGTAAATGCAAAGTACACGACATAGTACTCCACTGTCTCTAGGCGATTACCAACTACACACCTGACCCCAAACACTATGTTTATTAAACATACGAATCTCGCTTACATGTAAAAAAAAAAAAAAAAATAAAATAAAAACGAATAAAAGTTAAAAACTCAAACGAGGTAGTATAAAACAAATGAATTTCGTGGATGGGAGGAGTGGTGAATTCAAATCCCTGCCGTTGTATATTCGGAGAATAATAATAATACTACTAAAAAAAAAAAAAAAAAAACGATTTATATTAAAAATAAAAACTATCGGTTATGTATATTTATGGGTATTATTACATCGGCACGTGGACGGTAGTGGTATAAAATCTAGTGCGCGTACCTAATATAATATATCAATATTATTTTCGTCGCGACCATCCATCACACACGAGGGGTGGACGAACGGTTGCGTCAGGACGCGGTGTACACTTTGAGTATGGAATTGCTTATGGCGTACTGATTGATCTCCTGTATGCACTCGATCAGAAACGATTGGATGAACATGACGGGCGGATTCTGATCGCGGCTCATGTCGCCGGTGACCAGCGCCATGTACTGCGCGTTGGACGAGTGTTGCACGTTCATGGAGCGCACGCGGAACGAGCATTCGGTGAACTGCTGGTACACGATGTTTGAGTGGATCTGGTGCTGGCCGACGGCCGGCTTCAGGCACCGGTCGCCCATCGCCAGCACTTCGCCGTCCACGTGTATGTACTGCGCGCCGACCGTGTAGCACCGCCAAGCGTCGTGCGGGGCCTCGGACAGCGTCTCGTAATATCTGTACACGAACTCTTGGACGACGTGCGTGGGATCGTAATGGTGGCACAGCGCGTTGGCCGGCGCACTGGTCATCGCATTTACCGCGACGTTGTCGAAAAACATTATGGCCCACCCAAACAGGTCAAGAACGGCGGGCGGCGTTTCACTATTAAAAAATAAAAAACAAAACTCGTTGTCCGACACGCGTACTCGAAATCCGTCCGAATGTTTCCGAAATTTTCATTGACTACACCACAGTGTTATATAGTCAACAACATCAACGTGGAAACCGTGTCCTGTATTTAAGATCCCGTGTCTCTGATTTAAGTAGAAAATCTCCAATGAGAGTATTTAACTATAGATTATCTAGGGCACGGCGTATAATAGAAAAATGCTTTTAGCTTGCTTTCATCAGTGTTTAGAGTTTTCCGGAAGCCAATAGAGGTTACAATTGAAGAAACTATTGTGAATATGCTATAGGCTTGCGTTTACTTACATAACTTTTTGAGGACACAGTTGGATTCGACAAACTATTATTCCATCTCGGGATGCTATGACTGTGATGATGCCAGCACAGGAGAAATTATTTCGGGGTCTTGGAGGAAAATAACGTCTGGTGATACTGGCTTAAGACCACTCAGGGTAATTCCAAGAAGATCGTCTAACAACGTACAAGATTATTAGAGAAGAATTCAAGTCATACTTTACGTCTCATATTGGCTCAGTGTCATTTCAAAACAAATATTTATGAACCGACATAAGAAAAAATAAATAATCCATTTTGTAATAATACAAAATGTACATTGTACATTTTTCTACAACCTTCCTTTCATTTAATTTTAATTTTTTTAAAACTATTCTTATACTATACCTATATATATATATATATATTAAATGTATGCCTATGGATACGCATTTATTTATTTATATACATAAACTATTAATTTATATATATATTTATACATTATTAGAGAATAGAATTGTGAAGTATTTGAATATAATTATAATTATATTTAAATACTTCACAATGATAATAATAATAATTATTAATCACATAATATAAAAATATTTCCACTAAACCTGAATGGGGAAGAAATTTATTTTTAGAATCTATGTATTCATTACTGTTTTTACACTGTTTATGTGTATTATTTTAGATTTAACAAAACCACGAGTAAACATTTCGATTAATTAATTAAATTAGTAAAAAATTTAGACAAAAATTATGTATATACTATTAAAAACTTACTTTTGTAGGTATATTAAAAAAATTGGAGTTCTCTGGATTTTCGTTTTCTGTTCACTATCTACTGTTTCTTTAGGCGTCAAACTATTCGTAATAAAAAGGAGAAGTGTGTACGTGAACCACGATGAGACGTAGGTTTCATTAGCACCCGAACCAGGTTTTCTTTTAAGACACTATTGGCGCTCTTTCGAAAAATAAGAACGCAAGTTTTTAATTTTGATTTTTACGGCGGATACATCAATATTAAATTCATTAGGGATACGCTCCAACACATCATTTCTTTTAATTTTGTTGCAATAATCGGTATGATATGCGGTCCCATAAAAATTTTGTCGGTTTATATGTTTCAATAAATTGTAATGTTTAATTTTCATCCATTATTATGAGCAACACAAACATTATAAACTAAAAAATTATAATGTTACAAATGAAAATACTGAAATAAATAATAAAATAATAATAAATAATTACGGAAGTATTCTCATACATAGCGTATTTGGTGTCTCGAATATTTTTATGTTGTCTTAAAAGAAGTTACAGATATCAAAAAAATTCAAATATTTAATTGTTGCAACTTCTTTTATGATATTGCAATTGCTTTGATTTTATATAAAAATAAAAATAAATGAACAAAGATCTACCTAAAGCAAATAATAAATTTTTTTTTGGATAATTATTATTATTTTCATATATTAGTATCTAAATAATATCGGAAGTAAACTGTTACTATGGTAATAAATGTTATTTTTTTAAATTATGATTTTATTAATAATATATTTTTATCAACCCTTCGTTAGGCGCGTGGTCTACAAGTGTAGACCAGCAACTTTATTTGACAATTTTAGTATTGATAAATAACTCTTGGCTTATTCTACTTCATAATAGCTGTTGTTTATCTTTATTACTGGATAATCAGTACCACCGCGACAGTTGATGAGCGTTGTGCGGCTCTACAAAGCGATAAAATTACGACTGGTCTACAACTGTAGACCACGCGCCCTGCGTTCTTAATTTTTTTAAATTTGCAAGATTATTTTTTTCTTTAATAATTTGGATTTTTGTGTAAATTGTTTAGATACCTAAGTTTGAAATGGAATTATATAAATGTATTATAATATTATAATATATATAATTTTTCATAATATATTTCGTAAATAAAAAGAAAAGTATAATTTTATGTAGTAATTACCTATTGTGTTTATTTCTATTTAAACAACGGTGTTTGTGTAAATATGTTATTATTATTAATTTACTGGGTCATCATTAAATTTTATTTGATATGAACTATAAAATCCATTATTTACACTTTATATCAATATTATGAAATTTTATTTACAACAGGAAATTATTTCCGAGTAAAATACGCACCAAAACGCATTATGCACTTTATCATTTCTCGTAAAGAAATAGTAGAAAATGCCTATTTTGGTTCGACGATAACTTCTAAGAAAATATAGATATACATTATAATTTTATGTCGGGTCTTTCGTAAACATGTCAGTTAACGATATATATAGTTTTAGACCTATTAGAAGATAATTGGGTAATTTATCCTAAAAATAGAAATGCCATAGAAGAAATAATCAAAATTTCAATACTGACAAGATAATTGCATTTTCTACAAACATTTATGGATTCTTTTTAGTATTTCAGTACCCATACGATTCCTTAGAAGTATATTAATGTTTTACAAACTTAATATAAACAAAAATATTTAAAAATAATTGAATTGGTCATAAATTCAAATGGTCTACAAGTGTAGACCACGCGCCTAAACGTGTAACAAAATATCACGCGCCTAACAATAATGAGTCATGTGATTGAAAAATAACAGTACTAAGGATTTAAGAATATTGGCAGCTATAGATACTAACTAGTTACAGCAGTTGTCCTAATTGTTGTTTATTACATTATTATGCATTTTGTTATATGTATATATATATATTTTTTTCGTTTTATGCGATTGAATAAGTGATTTATAATATAATACGGTATGTATTGACTATTTATTTATTTACGCGATTTATGGGTAAAATTATGATTAAATATTTATATTTGAATTGTATAACATAATATACTAAGATACCTGAGGAAGAAGATAAACCAGTTTCCAAAAATCATTTCCAATAACATTAAGACAATGATTTCTGGAATTAACCAGAACCCGTAACAACACCTATGATACTCTTAAAAATCTAAATGCCCAAAACCTTTACCACCATAGCAAAATTTACTTCTTAAAGCTAAAATTAACCACAACCCAAATAAAATATTCAGATTAAACCAAAACCAGAATACATTTTGAAATTTTAAAATGAATAAGATATATTTTGTAAGTATTTTTTATGTCGAATGCAAACTTTCTATTAAATCTATTATTATTTATATTTATCTACTTTTAATATATTAGGATATTATTTGAAGTAGATAATAATGGAATTTATAAGAATAAATAGAACAAAACTATTCTAAACGTGTACTAAATCTCTATTTATTATATAATATTAATTCAATAATCAACACTCGTATTCACCAATATTAACCTGAATTATAACGTTTATAAGTACCCAAATACATATTAAAAGTGTTGAATATAACACACAAATTTAATCGACACCCAAAACCTTAATATATACTAATGACTATTAGGTATCATGAATAACTAATATTTTAGGTTGTGTTATGCACTGGAAATGGCTACTCAGTGATTAATTTATTTGCTTATAATAAAAATACATTTTTTGTGGATTTTAATTTTATTCTATTTACATAGACAATATTGATATCATTAGGCCTTTCTCTACAATATTTCCAAACTATATGGGAATTATTTTTTAGAACACAAAATAAGGCTCTTGTAAACCCTCATCAATTGTTCAACAAAAATAACAAAAATAAATTAAATAAATAATTTTAAAAAATATGCTCTCAATATTTAAAACAATTTTAAATTATTGAATAAGTCTACATTACGTCGATCGGAGCAGTTTTTCATTTTCTGTTACTTTTAAGAGAAATATTAGTTAATATGTATATTAGCAAAATTTTAAATGCGCATAATTAAATAATTTTTAAATATAAAAATATTGCGTCTATCGATTTAAGGTACTGTTATTGATTAATTCAAATATTTTTAAATTTATTAATTCTAACTGTTAAAATTATCCGATATTTTTTCAGTCTCAAATTTACTTTTCATCTATATAGTTTCGTTTCACTGCTAAAATGGTTTTTGCATATGCATACAATGCCATATATGTTATTGTTATATTTAATAATTTATTAATATTCATTAGTAATTACTTAATACTCATATAAAAATAATTCTCGCTGGCAGTTTACGGAAAATTATCTATACATAACCCCTTAAAAGTTTTGTATTTGCAAAGGTCTTAATAATTATTAACGAATAATGATGACGTTTTAATAATACCTTGGGTAACAATATTTTATGCCTGTCATTTGATATAAATTCCATTCGATTATTTTAGATTGAAAATTGAAATTTTAAATTTCATATAATATATTTATCACCATGAATAACGATAAGTTATTGTCTACACAAAGTCGATTACCGACTTTAACAACGCATCGACTGGATGGAAAGAAAACGTTTTCAAATCTTACAGAATATTCTGCAAATATAGGTGACAAAAGCAGTAAGACATCTAGTATATCTTCAAAAGAATCTATTATGATTATCGATCCTGCAGCGGATAGAAAAATGAAAGAGTTTCTAGATACAGAATTGATTGTTCCAAAATTTTCGAAAATGCCTGATATTAGTAAATACTTGAATTCTGGCAAAATAATAAATAAAAAAAGCGTTCATCGTAGTAATTTAGTTCAAAATTATATGTAAGTTTTATTTTTAGTATTTTAAAAGTTTGAACTAGATTATATTTATTTTTATTTACTACATTTAGGAATGAACAGGTTTTACGATATAAGACAAAAAACGATTTGATGATGGCTAAAAAATCTGAGCAAGAACCCGTCAAAGAAGGAATTCCAATGCCTCAGATATATTATCATAAGCAGTTAATAGGATTTGTTGAGGCTATTGAACCCATTCCTATTCAAGAATCATGGATAGAAAATATTATCAAAGTATAACAAATTTTCAAATAATTTGTATGTTTATCTTTTCCTATATAATTTATTATATTTAGAAATCAAAGTTGGTATCTTGGAAACAAACTGATTTGTCGAAATCTTTGATAGATGAAATTAAAGCCGAATATATAAAAACGGTAAAAAAGTTACAAGTCAGTGATATTTTCAAGCCTATTTCAAATCCTAAGATAGTCTCATTTCAGCCACAAAAAGAACCAATAACAATGGCGCAAGTTTATTATATATTCATTTAACTTTGATATATGGTTTTTAATTATATTTTACTTTTATAGTTTAGGGGGTAAGACCAAAAAATATCCGTTATTTTTAAAAAGAAAAATTAACTTGGAGAAACATTTACATATGATTCATTCTACTACAATAAAAATTCAACATCTTACAAAGCGTTATGTTTGTGAGCCGATGATTAATACAGAATCATATAAGTGATATATTTTATATACACTAATAATTATCACAATAATATTGCAATTTCAATGTTATTTTTAGATTTAATGAATTTTCACGAGACCTTAATGATATAATGGATACATTAGAAAGTGATTTTCAGAAACAAAATAAATCCCTATCTCTTATTTGGTATGAAAAGGTCAAGTCAATTTTAAATAAAAAAGGAGCACTAAATGGCATAACATTGTACACACTTCCAACGTTCCTTAAATATATTACATCTATAATTTCATTAGAAGTATGTCGTGATTAAATAATTGAATTATACATTTTAATCTGTACACATTTTAGTATGTATAACTAAACTACAGATAAATCTATATTCTTCAAGACCAACGAATAGTATTTTAATATCAGCTCTACAAATAGTTTGAATGAATTTGGATTTGAAAATCTATATTTGTAATAAAATACCTTAGAAATATTGACTAAAAATTTTGGATTTTTAACAAACTGATAAATGTATTGAATTTTCATATTTTACAATGTAGTTGTTTAATAATAACATAATATATAATCATAATAATAATTGTAAAATCAAAAAATTAGTTCATTAAATCACCATCTAGAACAAATTCTCTATCACTAAGCACTCTACTCCAAAACTGCTAACCTCTTTCTACCTAAAAATATAAATACTATATAAAAACATATATACCTACAAACATAAAAAATAATACATTTGAAAACCAATACATTCATCGTTTTATTCAGAATACAAAATAAAGATAAAACTTAAACTTAATAAAAATAAAAAATGATTTAACACTACATCGATGTAGTTTAAAAAAAGATCATCGAAAATTTTCAACAATTCTTAGAATATATCTTAGGTAGGGTACCTATATCAATTTTTCCTAAGTTTTTATACATTAAAGTATAAAAAATACAAGTTGTACATCCAATTTATTCCAAAATTAACATAACAATTAACATATTTGGGAGTCGAAGATGATTCTTAGATACCCCTGGAAATCGAACCGCGAACGTCGTATGCCAGTTTATGCATTTCTACTCAACGGGCCACTCATCCATTTTTTATAAAAAATAATATAATACTGGTTGTTTAAATCTATAAATAATTTTCTTCGTTTTTTTTTATTTAATCATTAAATTTCTACGAAATATATTTTGATCTTACTAAATTCGTTGTAATAATCCAGAAAATAATATTATTAAAGACCAAAATAATATGCAACATATTTATTTTTCTTGTGATGCTAAATTTGAAAAGTACAGTAGATATCATACTGTATTGTAATTACAAAGAAAATATATTTAACATTTTAATCTTTATAACTGTATCATATAAAAATCTCTGATATATTTTTAATTTATCGATGTTTCGAGGTTTTATCAAGAGTACCTATTGGAAGACTTCAGATGTAGGTACTCTTATTCAAAAAAAAAAAAAAAATGTATATATGACGTAAAACATTATTATCCTATATTTATTTTTTTTCAATCTTGCAAAAACCTCTTAAGGATTTAATATCTAAAAAATAATCCTTTATTTAAGAATATTATTTGTGACAGCTAACATATTTTTTGTACGAATCACTCTAACAATACCAACTTTCTATCAATTTCCATCAAAATATTCTAAAATGCATATCTAAGTAATTTTGCAGTATTAACCACTTTTTTCTATCATAGCAACTAAATTATACTGGTATAAGTAATCCACTATCATCTTGGTTTACATAATTTATTATTATTAGATTTCAAATAGTAAAATATAAAAATGTATTTTCTTCTTCTCTTAATATTACATCTGGTATCACACAAGGATCACATCTCTCACGACCTCTTTTTAATATTTTATAAATGATTAAAAAATTGTTTTGTTTGCTGATGATTGCAATTTTGTTGGTTTTCTAAAATCCATACTTATATGAAACGAATTTACTCCAAACACACATATATATATATATATATTGGTTAGTTGATGCTTAAATATTAAAATTACATTAAACATATTTAAATGCAATTTTAGTTCCATCTACCATATTAAAAACTTGTCTTTTTTTATATTATATTTTAATTTTAAACAACCGGTTTTTTCAAACATTATATATCTAGGAATTATGTTTAACTCTAACTAAACTTTTAATACACATATTTCTAAAATAATTAATAAAGTACCTAAATAATTAGGATTTTAATACGCCGTTGTAACAATTTTATAAATACTGCCGCATCAAAATCATTATACGAGTACCTACTGTGAACTAGTCCGATCATATCTTGAATACACTCTGTGTTTAGGGGTTACCAAATCAGTTAGGTTTCATCAGAGAACTAGAAGCTATTTTTAGAATTTTTAACATTAGTTTTTGTAAATTTTTATATATATATATACATAATCTCACTAATCTTATAAGCCATTACTTAATGTTTTAAATTTATATACGTTGGAAATAATATGAAAAATATTCAATTAATTTTTCTTGTATAAGTAACTCAACAATTTAATTGATCATCTAGAATTATTGTCAATGATTAATTTTAAAGCCCCTAAAAAATATCAGAAATGTTCATTTGTTTTACTCGTTTTTAGCAGTTACTCTATTAATATCAAATTTACCAAATAATCGTTCTATTTACACAGCAAGTATTCGTAGATTTTTTTAAATATTTTATATTATATACATACTTGAAATTATTTGATTACTTATATATACAAACTTGATTATAGAATAATAATATGTTTTTATAATGTCTTATGTTACTATATTTAATTTTAAAAATGAGAAATTTATTCATTTTAAAAATGTGTTGTTGATTTTTCTATGTAGGTATAGGTACACATTTTTTGTTAGAAGTCAATTAGATGTTTTCGGGTAAAAATCTTGGAATATACTATTTTTTAAACTTTAAAGGTATTTTATTTTGATTTTCCTAGTGGCTAGTAGTTTTCTTAAGCATAAAGAAAAAACTACTAAAAATAAATTAAATTATATTATTGGTAGGTATCGAACTTTATTCAGTCGTTTTTCGAGTGCAATGATGATTTATCATTTCTTTTAAATCTAAAATAATACTACTACACTATCCCGACAACATTCGCCACATATATATTGACACGTTTTTATTTTATTTATGTTATGAATAATATTTAATCTATGCTTGAATATTATATTTTATAATATTTTAATTAAACAATGTAAATACATCATATAAGTTATCTAAAATTTATTTTTACATGATAAAATATAAATATTATATTTATTATTTATGTATTTGATGGTCAATGATTTTTTTTACTTACAGTTAGAACGTATGATTTTAAAGTCAATATATAATGTAGTAAAAACATTTGGAAATGTAGAAACAACACCTAAATTAAAATTCAAGTTGCACTTTGAGGATTGTATTTGTATTAGTACGCCTAGTTTAGATGATATATGTATGAAGTACTGTTCAATTTTAGACTTAGTAAGTATTGTAAAATATATTTCTATTACTTTTATAGGTGGGTTAAGGGTAATATAAAAATATCATCAAATCAATAATAATGACATTTCAGCGTATCAAAGTTGTTAAAGGCCCATTAATTTTTTAAATATTGTAAACAAATGTGGATATTTTCAATAAATTGTACATAAAATGTAAATATTTATTTATTCCACATTGAAAATAATTGTATAGTTTTATAATTATTGTTGATAATAATTCTCTTTGTGGATTAATCTGTTGTATTGTAACGTATAAAGTAAAGATTTCAGTTCAAAATCTGATACTATAGTAGTTTTTTTTTGTTTCTGCAAAATTATAATTCATTTATTATTTACTCTATTTTAACAATATGTAAAATAAATACAATATTTTGAAAATTGATTACTGCTTTTTTTTATTTACTTACTCTACTAACTTTATACACTTTTTTTTTAAAAAATTTTTATTACACCTAAAATAAACGTTAAATTAATTTATTGTCTTGAATTTTGATTTATTTAATTTGATATTTGGTAAAACGTATCGCCAGTGAATATTATAATCTCATTTAATTTAGCTAAACACTGCAGTCAGTAATTTGCCGTCTTTGGAACATGACTTCAAAGTCCCGGTCCCTTCAAAGTTTATTTCTATAAAAAGTAGTGAACAATATGTATTTGAAGCAAAAGTTAATTTGAAGGAAAACCTTAGATTTATGTTTAAGGAATTAACAGCGTATTTAATAAAAATAGGTATAGAGCTATGATTAATAGTAGATTAAATTTTAATTATTCTCATATGGACTATTTATAGAAAATGATTTCAGTTCTGTTGTAAATGAGAAACAGAACATAAATCTTTCTACATATCTACAAGATGATCACCCGGATGATGAATTATTAGAAATGTTAAATTTATTTCAAAGTTATAGATATAAAGCCACACAATTAGTAAACTTTTGGAAATTTAAACTTGGAATGTAAATAATAATGCTACCGTTGTTTTTATATTTTTTTGTTCATATTTAAATATTATTTGTATTATAGTATAAATCAGATTGATATGAAAAAATATTTATGTGATCTAGCCAAAAGCTATATGGATCAAATTATTGAGCACATCCTTATTAAGCAACTTAGTAATCACGAAAGGTAAAATATTAAGCTTTTTTTTTACCAAAAATACCATAATAAAATGAGCATGAGTATATATAAAAATAATAAGTTTATGATTTGATTTCTTATAAACTAGACACTGCAGTGATTTTATAAAATGTATAACGTTCTAATTATTACTTAGGGTAAATTCTAAATTAAACGAAATGGTTTCACGTGCTTTTTCTAAACCAAAAAATTCGGAAGAATTTTTGGCTCTTGGAGATTACATGCTATATGCTAATACTACGTTTATGGAAGAGATGATTCAAACAGTGAAAGATCTATCCAAGGTTGCATGCAATGTATCTCAATATGCCGTGCTGCCTAAGGAATTTTGGAATGCACATACATCCAGTATCCAGTGGATACAAAATATAACATCTATTTTTTTAAAATATTCTACTCTTTATGAAGTGGGAAAATCAAATGCAGAAGAGAACTTGGCTAAAGTTATTAGTACATTAAATTATGAATTAGATGCGTTTGCGCCCAATCTTATGTTTTTGGATCGTATTGATGATATCGAAAAACTCTACGAATATAAATTAGTAATAGAGAATATAATCGAATTCACTTTATTAGAATTTATTATAATTATTAGTTTTTTGTAGTTCATTGGTACATTGCAAAGAAAAATAGAAGCATTTGACAATACAGTTGCTTGGATTAATAAAGAACAAGAATTGTTCAACAAACCAATTAGTGCATTTGGAGAACTTGAAGAAATTAAAGTATGTATAAATTAAATATACTAAAGGTTTTAGATATATTGGTTAGAAACACATTTCATATTCTTTAAATATCAAAATGAATATTTGAACATATTCAAAATGTTGAAAAATCTAATATTGGAACACAAATTTTTAGTGCTATCTGGTATTTGTCACACTAACATTCCTATTAAAATAACTTTGAACTGAAAATTCCTACTTTATTCCTTCAACTCAAAAAAATAAAAAATAAATAAAAATGTATACCTACAAACATATAAAAAACAATTAAAAAAACAAAGTTTAAAATGTTATACAATTACTGCAAAGAAGTTAACAGTATGTAGATATATTAACTACGTCAATATATAGCTGTAGTAAATAATTAGTGACATTTCAAATTACTAGAATTATAATTCCCAATTTATAATAATTTTTGTAAAACTACCAAAAATAATTGAAAATTGTTATAAATAGGAAAATAGTATTATATAGGTAGATACTAAATGTTCCTCAGAATCATTATTTGAATGTAATGATCTCAAATCTAAATGAATAATTATACATTATCCTGTCGAGGACTGAAAGGACGATTGACAATTTTTTTTATATACCTAAATGTAACTTGGAAGTATATAATATGTTTTGAGTTTTAATATTATTAATAATATTTAATTTTAATGGTATTTAAGTTTTTTTTCACACTCACGCCGAAAGTTTAATTTTCGATGTCAATAGAAACAATGGAAAGTGATATTTATCCGACGTCCAGCGCTTTTTCCATGGTGAACGCAGATACCTATATTTGACTTGTTAGACTAATTTTATATTCATGAATGTATATTAATCTGGTTAGTACAGTGACTTTTTAGTCTAGCGCAGCTGGTTGAAAAAAAAGTTCTAAAACAATAGCGGAAAAATAACGAACAATAACGAAAAAAAGGTCACATTCAAATTGTTTTTATTGGCGTCGATAATTAAAAATTTGCTATTAGTGTGGCGAAAAATGTGTTTTTCATGTGAGGAGGCAGTTATTTTAGATTTGTGTGAAATACAGTAACGGCACATTTGCAGACATGATCTTGCCGCTAGATTTTTTTTTACAAACAAAATTACTCTTTCATGTATAATCACTTTTGATTATATGCAACCCAATTTTCGTAAACTCTTTTGTAAGTATAAATCATTTTTTTTTTTATAAATATTTCATATGATCGAAAGAAGTACAATTAAATCATATTCAATTTAACTTGTTGCTAACTCGACGTGGTTTTTCATAGTAAATCGGGGGATATTTTCAAATTAAATTTCTTGAACAGTTGTGTATAAACGTAATTAATCCAATATGCAGGGAAAAAAATCAAACGATTGCAAGTGGCAACAAAAATATCGTGACTGCAAATGTACCAACATCCAAATCGTGAATTGCAATTCTTGCCTATGGCTATCACACGAATACTTCACTCGTGACTGAAATATCTTATTTCCCGCCTTTGCCACACAATATATAATTATTATAGAATACGTTTTATTTTATCCTTAAAGACATTATAAAATATTCTAATTTCATTCAAATACATATTTATTTAAGTAGATAACCAACAGATTTTATGAATTATAAAACTCCGCGAAGAACAAGGTTAAGTCTATTGTTTAATATACTTCACATTAAATGAAGAGATAAAAGGCGAAAAATATTGTCATTTAAATTTTTTCCTAAAACAACCACCTGTATTATGTAAATAAATAAATATTAGGTGTTAGATATTTATATTAAAATTTGATCCTTTAACTTAACAAGAGATATGAATAGCCATTTCGATTAATTGTAATAGGTAGAACAAAAAATATTAAGTAAGTAACCATTAAATTACCTAAAAAATACCTATAAATACCTATAAATTAACGAGCATAGGTGAAACTTATTTATTCATAAATAATAAGTATATTACATTTTCATCATATTTACAATTTATAACAAGTGATATCATTTTCCGTGTTAAAGTAATTTCTCTATACATGAATAATTAAAATTTACTTACCGTAGAATTTCATGGATCCATTCATCGATCTCATTACATTTTCCTATCATTGGGCATTAAAAAAGAGTATATGGATGCGTGGTGATTTCGAAGCGCTTAGTTTACCTGAAATAGAGATAACATTTGACGATTTTTTCAAGTAAGTATTGACCAAATTTTAATTTATTATTATTACTCAATGATAATTGATTATTATTTAATACAAGAGAGGCATTAAAAAAGCAAAAATTATTGAGGATCAAATGTAAAGAAATGGTATCTCAAAATCAAAGTAAAAGATATGAGGGTATTATTGATTTTGTTGATATGAATCGTTGGCCAGCACCTTTAAAGATAGCACATCAAACGATAGAAAGCATGAAAGATTTCAGGGTTTGTATACAATGTGTTCATAATAATTATAATATTTTTTAGATTTAGTACACATAACTTTATAATACAGAAATACTATATATATAGTTAATATATTAATTTAATATAGCAACACTTGCCACTTATTGGAATTATGTGTAATCCAGCATTAACTGAAAGACACTGGGAAGATATGTCTGAATTGACAGGATTTGACTTGACTCCAAATGCTGGAACAACACTTTCAAAAATAATTGATTTAAATTTAGAAGAACTATTACCTCAGTAAGTATAATTCTAATTGATGAGAAAATGTTTAAAAAAAATATAAAACCCAGAAATAAACAGTAATATTAAAATAATATAAATCATCAGATAAGTTAGTGACGAAAAAGAATTTTTCTATAACCTATCTATATAGTATTATATTTTATAGAATAACTACTTGATTAATTTAAAAAAGTTACGTCAATATATTGGTCAAGATCCACCGAGTTTCGTAGGTTGTCTTTTTTTCAAAATCGATCTTTAAATGGTAAAAGAGGGATGTGGGTTTCAGCTCATCAATTAAAAAAGGCAAAAAGAGAAAAAAAATAATTTAACTCAAAGCTTGAGTATACTTGCTATAGATATATAAAAACATTGACAATGGACACATTACATCTATAACAATAAATAATATTGTGGATTTTCAGTGAACATATGAAATATCTTTATGTGCACCATATATCACATGGTGATATTGTGACATATGTTCTTTTCATTTCTGATAAGATTTTATAATTTTAAAATTATAAAAAAAATTATAACATAAATTTATGTAATAATATAATACATTATACCTGTACCCATTATATGAACATTTTAAGTTTTAAGATACATTTTTGAAATTATGAGTAAATTTTATACCAAAAAAACTTTAAATAGGTAGCTATAAAAAAAAATTATGACTAACACTTTTATAGATTTTAGATTTCTAAACATAAGGTTCTTCTTCTTTGCGTCTTCAGTCATTTGACTGGTTTGCTGCAGTTCTCCATGCTTCCCTATTGTAACTCAATTCCTTTAGTTCCTTGTAGCTATTCTTCCCCGTGTCGATCATGATTTGTTTCATGTATTCCATCCTTGGCCTTCCTCTTCCAATATAACCTTCTACGTCGCCTTCTATAACATTCTTCGTTAAACTATCATGGCGTAGTATGTGTCCTATCATAGTAGGTAGCCTATATTAATTTTATTCAACGGTAACGCTGTACCTATTTTAAAATAATAATTACCAATTGTATACGTAGTAGGTATACGGGGCGGGGACACTGGGGCCCAAGGTCCAACTACCCAGAACCAAAAAAAAAATACTTTAAAATACACTATGAGAGACAGAGTATTTAAAGTAATCTTATTATTTTTATTTTTGAAATTGCATAAAATGTGTTTAAGTTAAATTTATATCGTCAACGTTTTTGTTAAATCCATACATTTATTATCAATTGAAATAATTGTTTTTAACTTACAAATCTTACCTTCACTTATAAATAATAACGAAAATATTAAAATGTATTTAAATAGGTATAGTCATATACTCGAATTTTAAAATGATAAAACACTTCAGGGTAATAATACGCAATTAAAACTTTTTACAAAAATACTATAATACAATCGTTTTTCCTCAATATAGTTTTTTAATACGTACTTAAGAAAAAATACCGAAAAACTGTTAAAACTTGGTTCCGTCAAAATCGATTATAGTTATTTAATCTAAGCCCTAAAAGCTGTAATAAATTATTACAATACAAAAATTTTAAATGTGAAATAAACAAAATTAAACAATTGCGAATTGTTGTAATGCGTTTTATGTACCTACTATGTATTAAGATCATAGAAATTATATAAAATTTAATTTTTATTCTAAAAATATTAATAATATAGCTATATAAATAGATATTACAAAACATAATTAGAAATATGACAAATACCATTATTACGGTGGATAATATTGTACCTACTTGTTACGTCCTAAAAACATTTAAATCATAATATAAAAAGTTAAAAATTAAAATTCCTGTTAATACTAAAAAAAAAAAATGAAAAGTAGGTACCTATAACAAATGTTTTATCATAAATCTATAGATTCACTAATTGTAAATCTACAATTTTAAACAGGCGGATTGCATACCTATAGTGGAAACATGATACATTATAAAATATATATAAATAATTATGGATAAATTTCGATCGTACAAAGTGTCCGTTTCCCACATGAATCGGCCTAATATACAACAGTATAATAGTACAGTGTTATATTCATGTTAGACTTGTAATTTAATTTTATTATTTGTAAAATGTGATAAATAAAACAAATTATTTTAAAAACGTTTTTTTGAAATTAATTTATTGCTTTTATAAAACGAATAACTAAAAATATTATGCATCTATAGAAATCGGAAATTTAGCACATTCACAGAGTGGGCATTCCCTAACTTGTTTCCTTACGGGCTTATCGAGAAAATGAAAAAAACGAAAAAAAAAAAAAAATACGATATCTTACGGTTATTTCGTCCGAATGTGGTGGCGACCGTCAATATCCGGCCGACGACGCCAGGATCGGATGGTTCGACGTCCGTGCCGTGCCGATGTATGTAGCTGGTCGGTTGATGTCATCGACGAATGTGTGTCTCCGGTGTGTGCTCGCAATTAATATCGACGTGAACGGCAAAAGTGACGATTATTAATGATCTGGCAGTAAAACGATGTATACAACACCACAACAACGCAAAATGCAACGCAATACAACGATGAGTGGATGTCTGCAGTGGACACGTCACACGTACCAACAGAAACTGTACATGTTCCATGCATCGTCCGTGGTGACTGGATGTTCGAAAGTTCCAGAAACTTCGATTCCAAGATTAGGTTCGGGCTCGCCGAATAATAATACTGCATGACCAATTTCACCGCCGCGGTGGCAATGCATAATATACGATACACGTACGTATACTAGTGCTGAGTACCTAATCCGAATCGATCCGGATTGATAAATATGTTACAATCCGTTTAACCCGGATTGCAATTACAATCTGGATTACAACAGCAATCCCGATTAACGGATTACACGGTGAATCCGAATTACATAACGAATCCGGATTAACGGACTACACGGTGAATCCGGATTAACGAATTACAAGGTGAATCCAGATTACATGATTATTATCGTTATCACTGATTCGAGATATTACTGGAAAATATTTTACAACTTATGAATAATACATATTATATATATATATATAATAATATTTCATTTTATGAAATAAAATACCCGTAAAACAAATAAATGATAAAAACAACCACCATCAAAACACACGTTGACCATTTTAATTGTATTAAACTTTCCTATAAGTTGACTATTATATTGGATCCGAAATCCTGATTAAATTTACAATCCGGATTGACGGATTATATTTACAATCCGGATCGACGGAATGAATCCTAAATACGAATCAACGGATTTGATCCGTAATCCAGATGAAACGGTTTGAATCCGGAATCCGGATTACGGATAGGTTGAAGGAATTCTCAGCACTATTACGTACTACCATTGGTTATAGGTATATAGAGGGGAAATATTTTTTTTATTAATTGTCACTGCGAATTCAAAAAGTCAGATCGGACTGGGACTAATGTCAGTGTATTATACACTGCGGTATATAACACACTAAAAGTCACTTTTTTTTGTATTCTCCAGAAGGGGCTACGTCCCTCCCCTGTTCCTCTGATGGGTACCAATGTACAGGAGCTATAAGCCAAAGGGGAGGTAGACAAAACCGCGAGACGCTAGATCCACTTCCCCTTGAGTTATGAGCCATCCAAAATTCGAGTTTGGACTACCCAAAAAAAGTGACTTTTAATATGTTATAGGTATACTTTGATGTACAACACATTTTACCACCGGTTCAAGCCCGTTTTATATGTTATTGAATGCTCTGCAGCGATTTAAAATGTTTCCCCGCCTTTGTCGTACCTGTAATCATATACCATTGCTCAAGCATTTATATGTACCCACATTCGGACTACGTTTAAATCACTGAAGCGTATCTCGGTCTGTCGGTTTAGCGTGAGTACAAGAATTGTGAAGTAGTAATCAATGGTCAAAGGTTCTTCAAATCCAGTCGCCGGAATTAAGAATTGTTGGAAAATGTACAGCAAAAAAAAAATTTTAAATGTACGTCGGGAAAGTAGTCACTAAACATAAAATATGAAGAATAACAATAAAAACAACAAAATGTCGAGATTTTTTTTTTCCTTAAATTAACTCGATATTGACACGGTCTACTATACCGGGTCCATTACCGGCACGGAAACTAAATAATAATACACTGAACCAAATACATCTGTGATTTCAATAAAAATATAGATTAATTTAATAATATGGTTATAAGTCCAATAAAATGTTTGTTAATTTAGCAATAAAAAATATTTGTTAATTTAACAGTAAAATAACAAAACGTATTATTGATTTAACAATATCATTTATCAATGTCTTGGGTAAAATTGTCTAATTGAATACAAATTTATTTGAATTAACAAATATTTTGTTAATTAAATTATAAATATTTTGTTTCTTTCTTTCTTCATCTTCGTAGAGCAAACGCCGGCCATTTGTTAATTAAAATAGTCAATTTAAACAGAATATTATAATAATAAAATCTGTATTGATTTTACAAATTATTTTTATTAAATTATAACTTATATATTTTGTGAAATTTACAAAATGAATTTGTTATTATAAACACATTTTTTATCAATTTAACAACATATACATTAAAATAATAAAATTTTTATTATTTCAACAAATATTCGATTGTTAAAATTTGATTATTGCATGTTGTTAATTCTACCAATGATATTTGGTTTAGTGTACCTACCCATGAAATTTTACAAATATCAAATTTAGTGAAAATATAAATAAATAATTTATACGCTTATGCATATTTTATACTAATACTATAGAAACTTACTTTATAAAATAAATGTAAATATTTTTACATGATTATTTATTGTTTATAGGGTAATGAAAATCCAGTGGAATTTGATCCATTATTTGTAAAAAATGTTGAGATTTCTGATAACACTTCAAATGTTAATATAAACTTTGATAAAAATATAGAACAAGAATTTGTCAATGGTAATAATGCTCATAATACTATACAATCTTAATTTAGTAATCGCATAGTTTTGACCGAAGAGAGTGAACTTCTGATCTTGGCATTTGCTTTGCGCCACAAACTGATAAATCGGACAATAGAAGATTTGATCGATTTAATTAACTGGCATACACCTGATCATCCAATGCATCAATCTAAATAATCTAATCATCTATATAATCTAATATGTGCGTTATTATTTTCAATTGAAAAAATATTAAATTTTATGAAATGTACATTATTTTAAAATTAATTTGAGATAACGTGGAGAAAGTATGATGAGAGAAATGTACCTAAAGCAGGGCATCGCATATACGGGGAGTATAACACCACCCTATTCATTTTTCAAGTTTTGAATAATAGACAAATATTTATACCATAATTTACATTGTTATAATTTTATTACGATCGTGCCATACAATTATTCCTGTCTACGCTATTGACCTAAAGGGTATAGAAGGAAATAATTTTGAGGAATGCTATCATTTCGAATGTCTCCCTCTTTTATTCCAATCACTATACTTATATAGTATGTACGCAAAACAGTCACGTAACCAGGATTTGTTCTACAAGAGGACCAAATTTTGGTTGCCACTTTCCAGTTTTATACATAAATCGTCCTGGAAAAAATTGTTTTGAATAAAAATGAATAATAAAAAGATCATTCAATAAATCAGCTCTCCTGAAATTATACGCGTAATACAGTGTAGTATTATTTGTACACTTTAAATTATATAAACTCACAAACAATTCCTAAATTCCAAAAACTAAGGGGGTCAACTCAGGGTCACAAACTTAGGAGCAGTACTTGATTTGGGAGGGGGGGTGGAATCTATTTTTTTTTTAAATACTTCAGCGCACCTCTTCTAAATTTTCCAAATAGAATGCTAAAAATGGGAATAATAATAATAATTTAATTGTAATTTATAATTACCTGTGTATTTTAATATATCATACGAATTTCAGGCCATAATTTTGGCATCCTATAGTTGGTGTTTTTTCAATGTTGCAATGTTCACCCCGTGTTACGCCGTGTTCCACCAGTCGTCTCAGTTGTCTGTTGTCTTTCAATACGCTTTTTGATAATACTTTTAGTTCATTTTTTTTTACATTATTTATTATTATTATAATATATTATTATTTATATTATTTGTGTTTATATCAACGATGAATAATTTACAAGCAAATGCTGCTGCATACATATATACATTCAGTATGCATTCAAAAGGTATTTATACCTTTACCTGTCCCCATACTCTTCTTTATTTTGGCTTTTTCTCTCCTCATAGCGGATACAAAGAAGTAGGTAATCTTTTTTTTACATTCTTCACCTGAAAATCCTACAACTCGGCCAATATCCTCCCAGGCATCATACTTTATTATGATAATGCTTTGGATGTTTAGCATCCCACAGCATACCTACGTTTTGATTGATATAATTCAATTAATTGTATCGTGTTGGTCTCGGTCCATTCCATTTCCATATTTTAACTTAACTTTTATTATAATTAAAATTAAAACAAAAACACTTGGTAAATTTAAATTAAAATCACTCTGAACTGGGCACAGGAGGGCTGTGAAACATATAATGTTGCGCCATAAATTGTATTCGGTTTATACCTAATCAAGTCCAAATTGTCGCGTAACATTAACCCGTATCATCCTTTGATGCGGGAAAAAAAACCGACAACCGATGGAACGCGGCGTAACACCGTCGCGTATCATCTTGTTCGCTATTTTGTTACGCGTTGATGTTGCGCGCGTCCACACTATATTTACGCGAGTTACGCGACGGTGTTGCGATACGGCATTATGTTACGCGTGAATGTTCAAGTGTGGACCTGGCTTAAGAGTTAATTTTGAAAGTTCATAGAGTTGAAGAAAATTAAAAAATTTATCATTTTCTAAATCAAAATTTCAACATATTATATGTATAAGAATAATATTTGTTTAATAAACCAAAGTAATTTTTAATTATTTTAAATGGTATCTACCTAGTTATAATAGTAAGTACTCAACATGGCTTACATTTTATATTATAATACTTTACATTATAATAAGTTATTATAACTATATTATCTTGTATTTAAATATTTTTCTTTTAAATACAAATTCGGATTAAAAAGGAAATTTGTTTATTGTTTTGTTATGGAATTTCGAGTGGATGAAAAGGAGCGTATAGGTTATATAGAAACATAGCCCCTGATTGTTAATAATATACATTTTAGTCTTCAGGAACGTCAATTTTTTGCGTCCCCCTTCTAATTTTTTTCCAATTCAACTACTGCTTAAGAGGCTGCAACTCCAACGAAAAATCGACCTAAAAGCGTGACAAAACTATGGAACTTTGAAAAGTCGGATTTCAATTCTGAATACTGTTTTGAATTCATCAGTTTGTCTTCTAGGGATCGATCGAGGCGTTTATTTTTATTTTATTTTTTAGTCGTGTTATTTATCATTAAAAATCAAAAATTTTAAACATTGATTATATTTTAATCTGTAATAAT
>JAIPRL010003191.1:0-49525 GCA_025469235.1 Pemphigus obesinymphae | reverse complement strand
GTAATTTTTTGGTAGTTTTTGCTTACGCATTAAAAAACTATTATGAAAATCGAAAAATGACCTCTTAAAAGTACCAACTAGATGCAATTTGCTACGGAAACCGGGTATGAGTGTAAAGATCGGAGCTCTCCTTCTGGTAGAAAAAGTGTTTACAGAAAAATAAAAAAATAAAATAAAATAAAAATAAACATCATTGTAAAACCATAAGCTTCCTCGCTACGCTTAGAATCTAAAATAGTTGTGGGACCTTGGTGAGTGGTGGGGGGTTGTATGGCGTTGGATTATGCCCTCACGGCCGGTGATGATTAAATCACAAATTGAACACAGCATATTCATGAATACATTCTAAGTTTTACTCGTATATAAGTACTTCAATGCTGTTACACCGTAGTTATTTTCTTTTATAATTTGAATTATTTTATTATAATTCAACGAAAAATTAGTTATTTCTTAGTTTTTACGTATTTAGTATAACATTTTACTTATTTTCTGATATTTATTTATTATAACGAAATCTGATAATATTATACTAATATGTTTTATATATTACGAACAGATCAAATATTTTTTACATACACTACCTCTCCACCCCACAATTTTTATAAAAAAAATTCCAGTATACCTATTTGAAAAATATTTATAAAATATTCCATTTGGCATATTTTCCATTATTCATAATAAAATACATGCACATTATTTCGTTTAAAATAAATTCTTGTAATCATCATCAAATATTTTGAAAATATTTACGCAGTATTTTTTTAAAATTATTTTTATGTAATAATAAAATCTTTCAAATAACATTATCGTTTGCCAAGTGCCGGGTGCATGGACGTTAATGAGCAGATTAAATAGAACTATAATACGGCCGTTCGTGTAACAGTTAAATTCATTTATCGACTCTTAGTCAACATAATACCCGCGAATTTCAACTTAACCATTTGAGTGCTATAGACGTATATATATATATGTCAGGAAAATGATGCACTCATGGTCTGTGGTTGTATATACATATATGCCAGGGTATATAAAACATTATCTATTCATCCTAAATATATGGAATATATATCAACTGGTAGATAATGATATTTTAAACTATTCGGAATAGAAAGAAATTAATTACGATTTTTTATTTAGTGTAAATCAGTATTTAAATTTTTGCTCTTATCAGTTCTCAATAATCTCGATATTTGTGATATAATAATTGCGCACATACTTCAATTTTCACGTATGTATTTTGATTTATATAAACATTTAAATGTATAACCAATTATTATCTAATATGATATATCATTTTCTTCTATACTTATCGGTTATCTGTTAATTGCGACACTTTGGAACATCTAGCCGTAAACATTTCGTAAAGTAAAGTATCTCGGTCAGTATTGACTATTTGAAATTTCTGTCTTCGATACATGACTTTGAATGATTCCAAATAAGTTTTGAGTATATAAAAATCTGGGGAAATAAATATCATTTTTATGAAAGGCCGAAGGGTAACAATGCAAAAAGGTATGTTGTGTTGAAAAGGTTAATTGCTGGCCGTTATTTTATTTTATTCATATAAATGAGGCAAGCCCAAAAATAACAATATTAATATGTACAAATATAATCAGTAGCAAAGTTATGCAAGTATTATAAGTAGGTACTAAAGAAGATAATTTCATATTTTATTATATTTTTTTATTATTTACAAAGAAAGAAAAGGGTCGTTATTTGCTGTTTACATGAGGCAAACAATAGGTGAATTGTCAAGAAAATTAGAAAATGAGCGAAGAGTAGGAAAAGGGATAGAATAACGATTGGTACGGGAAGGAATTCTGAAATTTATTAGGAATAGGAGTAAGGGAGAATTAATTTCGGCGGAAAGAAGATTGGATAGAAAGAATAGATTAAACACAGCTATCGAAGAAATATTAAAAGCATGCAGAACAGGTGAGTGATGGTGAGGAGGATGAGGGATATTGAGTCTATGAGAATCAGACTATGAGCACAATTTCATCTGAACTCTCTCAACTGCAGTACAGGCACAAGTGGTGAAGGAGTCCCAAAGAATACTGGCGTATTTATCCACAGGAATAATTTATTTATTTAATGCGTATTGCATTAAATATCTTCAATGTGTTTGACCGGGGAAAGGTCTCGGGTGAACGTAAAACCTAGATCATGGATATAGTCGCCCGGGGGCTTAATAAGTATATTATAAATAATGTAAGGAAAATAAATAGGAGAGTGGGAGAGAGAAAAGGAAAATACAGAATATTTTGTAATATTCAAGGAGAGACCTAAGGACTCAGTCCACACCACCAAGTTGTTTAGATCCTGTTGGAGAAGATGACAATCAGAAATGGAATTTATCCGTAAAAATAATTTCATGTCATCACCGAATATGAGAAGAACTGAAAGGATATAATTAACAACAAGCACAAAGAGGAGGGGGAAAGTACAGATTCTTGTGGTACATCGGAAGAAGGAATAAGGGTAGACGAGAACGAATCATGGACAAAGACATAGTAACAACGGTCAGACAGATATGAGCTTAGCCAAGAGAGTAATGGATTACCAATTCCTAGAAGGTGCAAAGTTTTCATAAGGAGATTGTGGTTCACACGATCAAACGCTTTGGAAATGTCTGTATATATTACATCGACTTGCTTGTGCACCCGAAAAAAGTGATAAATATATGATGTAAGAATTAGATTACATTTCGTGGTTGAACGACCTGGTCGAAATCCATGTCGTTCATCCACGAGAATGTGATTGAGAGAAAATCGAATATTGTTTAGGATGATAGATTCAAAAAGCTTAGATAGACGATAGAGTTTGGTAATAGGACGGTAGTTTGAGATAATTGTTGGATAGCCTGATTTAAGGATACCCCTATACAGTCCGCGTAGTCGTACACACCAGAGACCATTGGTGGTTATAGCGTTACCGAGGTTCTGTTCGATGACTACGCGCTTGTTAGGCCAAACCGTTGCCGTGAACACCTAAATTGGCCCTGTTTAATATGTATACTATTATAATAATATAGTATATATATACCGTATATACGATGATTCGATCATCGTTTTGCATAAATTCCAGCCGGTATTCCGTCCACGTAATGATGACCCAGTCGTTATAGTAGCTAGGTGCGGATAAAATAAAATTAGCGACTCGCGGGAGACTCGTCCGACCCGAAAGTGTACTTGCTGTACAGCACACGCGCGGGGGTATTTGCCACGCGTTAATGGTGAAACTTTGCGATATGGCCGCTGACCGGAATTCACTTAACGATGTTATATTTAAAGTTCAATCGAGACCATTAATCAATGGTTCAGCATATTTTATGTACGTAAAATAGGTCCGAATACGGGCGAGTGAGAGCAGCGAGGCGAGTACACTGTATTAAACTGTATTCGAGAACAACGATCGGGACTTGTAAATTGTAAGACGCGTAGTCACACAACGTACAGCAACGTTGGAACACACGATATATTTTGTCGTATAAACATAATGCATTGCATGAATACGATTTGTACTTTATATACGTATTGTATCGTACAACATACTCGTATTTTAGGATCTGAGCGAGGTTTTTTTTATTTATTTTTTTCTCATGTCTCTACTCAAAATTCTGTTAGAAGGAGCTGTGTGTGCTCCGATTGTTACGTATTGACCTTGTTTCCGGTAGCAAATTTCATCTAGTTGGTACATTAAAAAGATAATTTTTAGATTTTTTCGATTAAACATCTAGTAGCGGTTCGTGTTAAGAAACACAGGCGCACGTGGATCACCTAAAATTTCAGTAAATTAGCGTGTTTTTATATATAAAATGATTATTTATTTATTGCTGTTTTAGTTATTTCCGTACCGTGAATACGAGTATTTTATTATTGTACCTAGGACCTAGGTATATATTACGCATCGCACCGCTGTATTCTTGGTTGCTGCTGGTAGCCGGTCAGTCGCGGCCATAGATTATATATAGATAGATTTATACATGGACATATTGCATATAGTGGTCTTGGCTACTGTCTCGATGCTACCGCATTGTTATCTGTTGCACACACTTGAAAAATGCATGTACGATGCGCCATTTACTCACGCGCAAACTAGTTTAAATCATGAATTATGTATATCTAACTATTCTGTGGTTGTATGTCATAACGTCGTTTGTCGTTTGGTGCAGTTATTATCTATACCCAATTTCAGATGTTATCATGGTATCACTTATCTAGGTTATATAGGATTAAGGTAAATTGAATTACGTTTTATGTGAATGTAGGCATGAAAAAATAGATAGGTATGTCAACAACAATACGATTTTTAGTCCTATATGCACATCCCCACTTTTTCCCATATATTAGGTTATCCGATTTTCATTTAATTCTGTGATGATAGCTTGGAAATGTATGTTTGATATATTTAGCCAATGAGAGACGGAGAACATAATAGACGGTAAAAAGTGTGGATACTTCACAGAGTTGTGCGTATCACAATGTTGCTGACATACCTATCTGTTTTGTCATGAATGTAGGTATGTTCTTAATAAAATGAATGACATAACGTTCTTTATTACAGTACCTACCTAATATATTGACATTTTAGAGAAAATAACATAATATAATATTGCATATATATTTGTTATTAATCCGTAGTATTTTTTGATTGTACACCACTAGATATTTCACCTACAAGCCGCTACTCTAAACAACCAAAACAATTATGGAAAATCTGTAAAAGCACGATATTGTTAAAATAGAATACGCTTTTTTCATTATAAATAATGGTTCTTTGTCTTCAATTTTTCACATAAAATGTATTCAAATATTATATTAGTGCACAAACTGTTTGAAATCCCCTCTAACTTTTGGCTATAAATAGCGATTCTAAAATTTTTTATTTTTTTGTCATAAAAGGGTTAATTTTAGATTTTAAGACTTTAACATTTTATATAATGATAAAAATATATCATTCCTAACTGAGTATATTTGAAAAATTTCAAAACTCGGTAAACACAACTTTTTTTAATACTTAGTCATTTAAATTTTTATAATATTCATTGACATTTTTCGCCAACATGTATTATTTTAGTATGAAAATTTGATCGAATACCGGGTAAAAATGCACCTATTGAATTTTAATTTTAATCAAAAAAACATATATAAGTACAAAATTAACGGAAAACCTTTTTATTTGTAGTTTGAGCTATTTATAACAACTTTAAGTTTTGTAGTTATTTGTCATAAAAAAGTTCATTTTAGTTATTACTGACAGTAATGTGCATGTTATATATACTGATGCTTCACTCAGAATCATTTTATCAAAATACCAGTATCCTACCGAACAAACGAAATGCTTCCACCCTCTACTGAATGGTATTTTAATAATTTCTTTACACATAAACGTACTGATAATACCCCTCGTATAGGTTGTCCCTATAGAAGAGTAGCATGTGACCGTCAGACCCTTACGTTTAGGCCCAACTAAAATATGTGACGAGAATAATTTAACATAATTTACGCGTCTAACCGTTTTCAAGCCGTAATTCTTATCTACGGATTCTTATCTACCGAACGAAACTCGGAGCATATTCGTTGTCAAACAAAAGGGTTTTTATGGCCGTATAGGTTTTCATAGGGTAATTTACTGCATCTACACGCGAAGAAAAATAAAAAGTTTTCGCACACTATGAAAATGAAATCGATTTCGCATAATGCATTACCGAGCCATTCGGTAATCAAAAAGTCGAAAACTTATACCAAAGCACGGTACCTAACCAACTCATTACCTACTACCGTTCTGTCGACCTGAAGAAAAATTCCCAGTCCATATAGTTAATACGTATAATGTTCGTGTTTAGCCTTATAAGCGAATCTCTTACACAATAAAGTTTTACGGAGTCGAAAAGTTTATGTGATCTTTTTTTTCGGTTTTTCTCCAATGAACCGCCGTATGATTAATGTACTGTTATTTTACGAACGTCAACTTCTCCTCGATTATTTTATCGATTTCTAACCGTTTGATTTAATTACGATTGAAAATGTATGACACTATCTAAATATATATTGGAAATCTAACTACACGGAAGAAAAGTTTTAGGAAGACTGGTCATCCTAAGAGATTGGTATGGTGGGATCAGTGGACGAACGTGTCGGATAATAATGAAAACTCAAGTTATTTCGACCAAATCACAAAATTGTTGGCTCCGCGTGTTTGAATCTCCCGCGGAGATTTTCCGGCGAACAATCAACAAGAGCCGTAATGGGTGTGGTTGATACTGTGCGGAGAAGTTTCTGTGGATGGATTTTGGGGAAAGGGCCCGGCAGGTTTAAAACGAACCTTAAGTTAGGGACGAGCGGGAGAGAGTGTGAGAATTATAAGAGGTGCAGATGGAAATGAACCGCATCGGAGGGATATTATTATAACGATAACTACGGGGACCCGAAACAGGAAGAACAAGAAAGAGTGAGTTACAAACCCACGGTATATAATAATTATTGTATAATGTCAACGAAAATGGAATTTAAATAGGTAAACCGAAACAATAACTATAATAAAATATGTAATAGTATACAGCTATATACTTCGTATATTTTCATTTAAAATTTAACTCACGATTATATTATTTCGAATAGTTTTTTTTTTTTTTTTGTCGCGAGCTTAACGTTACATTAATTAATTCTTTTATAATACTAAAATATTATAACATATATTCGATATTCATAAGGTATTCAAGGGTTTGAAAAAAAGTTTTAAAAATTTCTTGTTTGTTTTATTTTGATTGTTTGTTATATGTCCTGTGGATTGTTTTAGACAATTATTTTTCGTAAAAACAGTACTAATGGCTGTTTTTACAATGGTGTAATCATTTTGGTAGGATTTCAGCACCCAATCAAAAACCGCAATGAATCATATTTTTATATAATTTAGACATGATATTAGGTAGGTGTACTTATTTTTATAATCAATTAATCAAACTAAGGAATATTTTTTAACTAAACATTTACTAAAAATTACTAAAAAAAATTAGTATTTTAATTTAAATATTAATGATGTTTTTTTTTTTTTTTTATTATTTATTTAAACATAATAACACAGTTACTTCTGTAAATTGGCAACGAATTTTACTTGGACTTATTAATTGTCTGTATTCTAAATATATAAAAAATGTATAAATAAAATAAAATAAAATTGATTTAAAAATTTATAAAGATCAATATCAATACCAAAACATCTATATGTTTTGCTATTAGTTAATAGGTGTATAACATAATAATATACCTAATATAAATTAGCGCATAAATAAAAACAATAAAAAATGCCAGGATAAAATTTAATTTCCTATCTTATTAAATTTAAGATTTATATTCTAAATTATATTATGGTATTCATCTGATAATATATTTAGTCTTTCCTGTCTTACGGCCGGTATTCTTAATAAATATCCACACGAGCTTACTGAACATCGATAAATTTGAAATAATGAAACTTATGAAACTGTAATATAGTATACTCTTATCGGCCATAATATAAATATTTATTTCACTAAGTTGTTTGAAAATTCAAAACAAAATTTATATCCCATAGGACACATTAACTGTATATATTTTTATTAAAATTAAATAAACACACGCATATGAAAAGTTATATGAAATATTAAAATGAGCTTACTATTGTGAATGTTAAAATATATGAATAAATCAGGATTTTTGGTTTTGGTTTTTAAACGAACAAATTATTATATAGTGTGTGTTAAAACCGATTTCAATAAAATATGATTATAATTTGAATGATTTGTTTAAATATTTACATATATATTTATTCTAAACATGTGATTAATATATTTTAATTATTGTGCATCTTAGTTATCATAAAAAAAAGAATGAATATAAAACAACAGTAGATTCGGTTATTTATGAAAGGAGCTAAGTGATACTTTTCTTCAAAGCTCCTTTCATTTATAACCGATTAATGAAATTCATAAAATAACATTTATTAATATTGATTGTGATTAATTCTGTAGGTATATACTTAATATACCTAATTAATAATACGATTTAACGAAACACTGGTAAATTTATTTCTTCGAAACAAAATTACAATTAAAATTGTGTATATATAGAGGGTGTCTCAGAAATACTCATTGATAAGAATAGTTTGCTACGAAATGTGTATACAAAGTGGCGTGATAAGAGTGTAATTGCATTCGACAGAGTGCATCTTGAATTTTTTAGCACGATGTTGACTTTCTCGGGAAAACGATGTAGAGTTCTGCGTATACTCCTATTATAAAAATATGATGCGAGAGCTTTTTTAGGGAAAGTGATTTCTAAAAAGGATCACTTTGCGTGCCATGATGGAGTGTTTTCTAAGGGCACATCTAAAGAATGTTCAACTACTCTAGTCGAATTGAAAACAAACATCGAAAAGGAAATTAACTCCATACTTTTGATTTTCTACAACGGCTATATAAGCATGTATACTATAGGAACGGAATTTAAAATATTTTGGGTACCTATTTATCTAATAATATGTGTCTATACAGTTTATTATAAATATAATTTTTTTTTTAATTTAAAGGAGGTTGCATGATCCCTTAGCCCTCTCCCCCCTGTATCAATTTTTTCCGTACACTAGATACGATAAGTGTTAAATACGTGGAACATGATAACCTAATGAAGTGATATTGAAGAAACTAAATTTAATTTTGTTTTCTATAATTTGTAATAAAAATATTTAATTCAATTTTCTAGGAGTTTTTATTTATCGATGGAGATTTCTGATTATAATTAAATTAGAATTCACAATATTTTCAAGGTAAACGCTAAACTAACTAAATACTTTACAAAATAACGAACACAACTGTATTGGTTTCATCAATTTCGAAATCAAAGTCTTTCTATTTATTTTCGAAAATGAAACTACGATGATAATATAAAAAATATCGAATCAAGATTCAACGAAAATGTTTTCTAAAAAATGTGTACAGAGACCTGATTCCCAGTTATATTTAAGTAATATGAATAGATGTATGAAGTGATCGATGAAGGTAAGAAAAAAATTTTGGTCTGTGGGGGCCAAAAAATATAAATCTTATAAAACAACTAAACTGTCGAAGAAGTAAGAGTCTCATCTTATATAAGTTATTTTTGAATTATAACTATTATTATAATATAAAAATGTGTACGAATTTCGAGCACATTTCGCATTATTTCGGTTTGGCTAAAATTGACGAAGGTAAATAGTGAATTTTGTATTAAATATCGAGTATCCGTAGGTATTTTAGTATGAAATACCATTCAAAATGAAATTTAAAGCTATCCAAAGTTATGTTTATGTATATATTTATCAACGAGTATGACGTACAAAATAAACATTGGAGATACTAAAAAGATACTAGAGAAAGCACCAAAAATAAATTATCTCGCGTGCTTCGGGCTTAAAATTATTTCGTAGTTTTAGTTAGATATATATATATACATTGAGAGCGGGATCGTTGAAATAATGTACTTTAAAAATGTATATTTAAGTGCCATTATTTAAATATATATGGTAAAGTAGTTTTAGACTCTTGCCCGGTAATGTATTGGTTTGTTGTGTTTGTTTTGCAGCATGTCTGTTATAATTGTTTTTGAGTAAATTTAGAGGGCTTCAAAAATTTCACGAAACCCTAGATATTAATTTCAAATTATTTGACATATTAAATGTTAGTTATTAGTTTTACAATAAACTGTAGAGTATATTATTTTAAACAAATGTCGATCATTTTTGAGCTCAATTAAAAAAATATATAACGAAATTACTTTTTTCGACTTTTAATTAAAATTTTAAAAACATAACCCTAATGGCTATCGGTCAATAAATTTTGGATATATTTACTCGTAAACTGTAATTACAAATACAAAAATATTTTGAACACTATATAATATATATATAAGTATATGTATATATTATAATAAATTAAGCTTTATACCGAGTATAATGATTTATGGTCGCATTTTAATTTTAAATAATAGTTTAAAACTAGAAAGTGGCAAATCGAGTGATACGAAGTTAGTTGAGTGTCTAATGGTCGATATTTATATATCCGGGTTGTACCTACATAATATTATATTATTTTTCAATACTATTAAAATTGATTTCAGTTCACTATAAAAATACTCGAACCAATTCTTTATTTTAAACTTATCGTAGTATCCGTGTATTTCTTAAATTTTGTCAATTTATTTGATTGTCCCATGTCAGTAATAATAATAACACGACCAATGATGTTCGTTAAGCATAAACAACATTGATTTTGGTTAACGTATTTTCGGTTTACGCCAATGGAGAACACAAAGTATTCCGAACCGACACCTTGAATTTGATTAGGATTTTTTCGACGTAGATTACGTATAAAATAAATATTTTACATAATACATTTTCAAAGAGTTGAAGTAGCTGTTCGATATTATTATTGAAATGACGGTATATTTATGAGTAGGTATATTCATAAAATATTTTTCAGTTAATTTGTTGAGATTTAAATCGTTATCATCATTAAATATATAATGATCTCCGTGATTATTATTCGTAATAAATATTATTTATTTATTATGTATACATTGAGATTGTCTAGAAATTTCATGTTATGATATTGTTAGAATTTTATTTCATATAAGAGTGGTGGATATTTACGGAGGCGAATTCCAAATGTTGTTTGTAGGCTATTCGTACATTTTCAGTGTCATTAATATTATTAAATAGATAATCTTTTTGGTATTTACGTTAATTTGTTTTTGAATTGAGCCCCCAAAGTTTAATACTGAGGATTTGTTTGTCACCGAAGGATGTTTCGTAGTTGAAATGGGTTAGTTTTATATCGTTTGAATTCCGCGACATGTCTGGATTAACGACACAATAAGGTCAGCTATTTACTCATCGATATATTTTAAATGAAAATTACAGAAAATATTTAGTAGAAAACAACACAAATGCTGCGCTAAATATTAAGGGTATCATAAAAAGACGAGAATTAACAAAATAGATTTTTCTTGGAAATTAAATTCGGGGGTTAATTCGATATGATTGATAGATTTAATTTTCATCTTTTAGATTTTGGGAAAAATCAAAATTGTCAGTATTAATTATATTTTATAATATGTGGGTAAACGTCTACTCACATTATATTTGATGAACTTAAACGTGTGATTTAGATTAAGAAAAAATCACCACGATGCAATATAAATTAAATATTGGCAAGGAGTTTTAAATTGGGGTAGAAGGGGTGTCTTCTTTCACAAGTGGTTTTTGTCAATCGGAAAATCTCAAATTAGGTAGAAAAATTGACACAGTCAGCCAAAATGTCACTATTTTCTTATTTATAAAATCGTTGTCACTGGTAGACTTTTTTTGCTTATTTACCACGTTTTGACTTGAGGAGTATTTGGGAATTTAGTCAACAAATTAGAAATTGTTCGGAATGTAGAGTAACTAAAATTTTTCATAGTCAGCAAATTATAAGAATACCACCCCCTCAAAAAAAAAAAAATGTCTTCGGATCGCCACTGAATATTGGATAACTGTAAGTGCAGAGATGAAGTAAACCTACAAGATATTTCAATAAAATATACTCCAGAAAAAATGTCAATACGGTAATACCATTGATTATATAATTACTATATTACTTAACGAATACAAATTTGTTTATAACAAATTTTTCCAGCAGAATTCAGACAACAGATATTTGCCATGTTTTACGGGATTGGTAACATCTATTCCATTATGAATGGTTTATAAAAAATAAATTACGTTATACCACCTGAATTTTGATAATCAAGACTTTAATGAGTTGATTTCCTTTTTCGTTACCCTAACTTTTATATTATAATATGTTCAAAAATATTGAAAAAAATAAAAAATCTTCTGAAAATATTTTTATACGAGTATTTAGGGAGTTATACATTTATAGTTATTTGATTGGTTTGATTTCGAAAGAAGTTTCTGAATGTAGCAAAGTATAGTTTGTTTATTTCTGTGGATGGAGAACTATGTGAAGGGTACGATTTGAAATGTACGGAGGAGCATAAGTTGTGAGTGTAAAGAGTTTTTGATTTTAAGAGTTCTTAGCCTGATCAACAGCAAAGAAGCATTCGACTATGTTAGATTTTATGAATAGTTAATAAAAGGGGATTTAAATTTAAAAAAAAGATGGGGTTGCTATACTGCATCAAAAGGCTTTATGTGTTACATTTAGAAATAATATCAATGTAAAAAAGAAACTTGCATCAGCTAATTAGCTAATAAATATTGTCAAGTGATTTTATCAGAATCAAAATTGAATTTAGGCAATTAGTTTTTTTTTGTAATTGGGTAGATTCTATTTTATATTAATTTTTCATAAGGTTTTGAGAAAAACTGTCGCAAACTAGTTGGTGTATAATAGGAGAAAGTGTGGTCTATTGGGTTATTGGTGTTGGGGAAAAAAAATCATTTTTGAGAGTTTCCATATTGCATCGGTAAACAAGAGAAAATACAAGTGAGGTGTATTAAAAAAATTAAAGGGAAAATTATTTTTTTAAAGATTTTATTTTTATTTAAAATAAAAAAATATACACACAGTTGTAGTGGTAAAAATTGTTTTCTAGAATTTGTGTAATATCCGAGGGTTACGCTTAACTTACAGAGTTTAACAGTCATTATTTTAATTATAGTCCTATATACCACACCGGAAAAGTCCACGTTTCCATTGGTCATGGTAAAATATACGAAGAACGATTAGTCTGATAATGTTTCCGGTCGTATATAAATTATTGCTGTTCATCTCGCGCTTACAGCCTCGAAGTGAAAATACCATCGTAGGTCGTCTACACGATTATTAATTGTTATACGCCCGTTAATTACTCGTCGCACCTCGACAGTATTCATTATCGTCCACCGAGGACCTTTATTTAAACGGATATCCCTACATAAAATTATATCAAATCAAAATATCGGACAGGGGCAACGACAACAGTGAGAATATCAATAGAAAATTATTTATATATAGGTACGATATATTTCCATGAACAATGAAAATAAGAAATTATGTAAATTATAAAAATGTTTAAAAACCATTTTTGGACATTATTTTGGAAAACATTTTTTGTCTCTACATAGGGATTGTTACGTTAGTCTCTTTAACTTGTAATTATATACTAGTAAAAGGTTAGTCAGACCTTGTAGATATATTCAATTTGAAATATACGATTAATCATTTCCTTCATTAAATCGACTCCGATTCATTATAAATATGACTGTAGATTATATTTTCAATATATTATATGATAACTCAGTGTACAAATTCAGAAAAAACACTGAATAGGTATAGTTACTGAGTAACGACGTAATCTAAACTCACCACTTTTATAACAAAGATATCTCAAAATTTGTTATACGTAGCTTAAGATAAAGAAGTCTATTACATTTAAAGTTCTGAAGTATATAATTAACTATGAGGAAATTAACTTAATGGATTTTGACGAAAAATGTGTTTTAAGTAATATTTTGGTAGTTGATTTCTTATGCTGGAACAAACTATTGAAAAATTTTAAAAATGTCCTCTCTTAAGTTTCAACTAGATCCAATTTGACCAGAAAATACATATGGAACATTTAAAGTATACTTGTATAGTAAACACTTGAAAAAATAAATAAAAATACACCCTTGTATAACCAATGATTGAATAGCTCAGCATATTTGTCCATAATAACGTCATTGGCATTAGGGGCAAAGAAATAATTAAATTGATGGAAATTCAATAGAAAAAGAAGTATATACATAGAAACATTGTGTTAAATTTAATTTCTTATCATTTTTACCATAATCAATAAAGTTTCACATAGAACAATTTTTAATTGTTGAAATTATTTAAATTAATTAAAAATAAAGGCCAACTGAGAAAAGTCGAGGGGAGTACAAAAAAAAGAAGAAAGAAATGCTAAAAAACTATGATAACGTTTAAAAAAAAAAAATAATTGTAAATGATTGAACCTTAGGGCGCTTTTGATGTAAATTCCGAACACAATTAATTATGCTCCGTTAATCCTGAAAGGTACAACGTTCAGCCCATATATATTTTACTCGTTGTGTTGCATTTTCAAGCTAAAGGGCAGTCAAATTTGTTGGTCAAGATTACGTGACCTAACCTCGTCTCATTCTCTTTCCATGACTCTGCGTGTCTATTAAAAATCTTGTTCTGACTTTAAACACAAAATGTTGCCACTCGACATTGCTACGAAAACGAACCTGACGTGGACAAATTATATTTGATTTATCGATCTATTGCAGGATATCTCATCTTGAATGATTACTGGCAGTTATTTTTTATTTTCTCTAGGTGCATCTATCTACACTATTTACTTATAAATGCTTATCTACAAGGTTGTTGACGTTAGTCGATTTGATACGGTCGGGCCGGGCCGAGCTAAGACCATACATGATCATCCCGGACATTTGGTCGTATTTCGGTTAGAATTTCTATATCTATTTTTATTTTCTTTTTTTATTTTTTCATTATTATTCCGCAAGCGAAAAAAGATTACTATCTCAATCAGTACGAATTGACGTATGCCAATGGAAGTGTATCTGTACAAAGATCAATATTGGACTAAATACGAACAACATCTATTTTAAACTGTCACAATTATCGGCCAGGTACATCGCATTATTCGAGTTACTATATAGTTTTTTCTTTCTGAACGATTTACAGATATCAATCGCAAACAGAAATCTTCATATATATTCTATTGTTGGGCGGTAATTAATGGTTGCTCGAAATTAGGAGGACGAGTCATTTTATTTTTAAAATGACACACGCCCTAAATTCATGATTCGGTATTTGTACTTTTTTGTCGATTGGTTTGAAATTAATCAGGTTTATAGTTTTTTTTTTTATAAATAAATAATATTGATATAAGCATTAAAAAAGTTCTTGAGGTTTCAATATATTATTTATGTAAAAGTAGAGATTCAATAAATAAGATAATATGATGTTATTTTTATTTTTGGGAAATTTATTTAGGCTAAATTAAAAATTAAAACTGCGTAAAATTTTTATTAGATTTTTGATCGAACTGGTTCTTGAATATGACACTTCTTAGTTTAAATTTGTATTTTAATAAATAATGAAATAAATATAATATATTTTATGTGTATTTTTTAGGTCATAAATATATAATTGATAAAGTTTAAAATAAATGATAAGGGTAATACCATCAATTTTTAATTTGAATTTAATTAATTTTATTTGAATTCTAGAAACTTGATATCAGGCCAATTAATAAAAGTAATTTTTTTAAACATATGAAAATATCAGACTCATAACTTTATATTTCTAAACCATTATTCTAAAATATTGTGTATTATACTTATATAAACGTATCGTAATTGATACTAAAAAATATCTCAATTCCAATACTTGATTCCAAGCTTAAGTATTGATTGTGTCGAGGAGTAAAATAAGCTCTTAGGACTTTAGAATTCCAGAACTTTATTATTACTATATCATCAAGGGTTTTATATTATGATTTAGATATTATTTTCAAAATGAATAGATTATTAATTTTTATTTTTCGAAATTTCAATTGAATTTAATGAGAAAATAATTCAAAAAAGCGTTTAAGTTTATGTAATAAATTATAACTATAATAAATTAATAAATTATTTTTAAAACAAATTTTTCAACATTTCAAAAGAAAAAAAATTTTCCTTTATTTAGGAATTGGAAATTAAGTACCGTTAAATATTACATACGAACTTACTAAAATAATTAAAAATATTTACCGTGAATCATATATAATACGAATTTTTAATGCGTTAGTGTATTTTATATAGGTACTTTAGTCCTAATATTTTTAATATTTCCGTAATATGGCTTTTAAGAGAATATTTTGTTACCACGAACCAATATATAAATATTTATACATATATGTATATAGTGCATACTAGATTATGTATAATGTATAATGGGAAAAGTTTAAATCTCATCACAAGTGAGGTCATGCATAAAATATATTTTTTTCTAATATTATGTTTACAACAAAATGAAGAAGAAAAAGAACCGCGCGAAACTTAAAATATTGGTTTTTCATACGTGAAAAAGGTAAATAAATAGTGTGAAATATTATGCAGTAGACTAATACGGAATTAATGGGTACTATAATACTATAATAGTACTATAATAACTGTCCGAAAAATTTGTGCGTCGTAGTTTATATAATTGTAAATGATAATAATTCAAACTAATAGTGATTGGATCATTTAAACATCATTTAAATTTGGATTTTCGACGTACGTGACACAAGTATTTCTTCTTCTTCTCCTTCGCCTTCTCTCCCAACTATTTGGGGTGACACAAGTATTTACATATCTTATTTATACTACTAAAATGTATCAATGCCCTTCGAACTTTCGTAAAACACACATGTCGTGTTCTCAAAATACATACATTTGCACTTTGTTATTAAGCAGTGGTATATATTTTTCACAAAACACGTTGTTCAATAAACTAGTGAAAATTCAAAACGTTGTAAAATATTCATTTCGTACGCTATCGACGTACGAGATTAAATCAAAATTTAAAGTTTGACAGCGGGTTTACTTCGGTGTATATCGCAAAAAGGCAACTATATTAGTACGTGGGCAAAGTTACAATAATATATTTAATAATAACTCAATTAAAAGGATACCTTTTCGATATTATTTTATCTTTCGTCACACGCAATTGCTAACATTTTTAATTTTGAGGAAGAACACTGTAACTTGTATTATAATAAAGATCCTATTATCTAAATAATATGTAAGTAATGAGTATGTGGTATAATAAAATATATAAAAAATATTTAAAACCGTAGAAATAATTTAAAAAAATGTAATATTCCTAAAAAATAAAAATACATTTATATATATATATATTTTACGTAATATATAGTTTATTAACAGCTGTTATAACTTATAAGTTGTAACTAGAATTCGGATTTCAATGCGTATGTACCTATATATATGTATATATATATATTTTTTTTTTTGGAATACATGACTGGATGTTTTAAATCCAAGATTCGAATATACTTTAGATAGATATAATGTATTTATACTATACTATTATTTTATACATATTTTACTATAAAGAATTTTTATTTAAGGAATTTAAAAATAAATTTTGATTTTTAAAGTTTTTAGGGAATTTTTAACATGTTTTTGGACATTATGGTTTTACAAAGAAGATGTTTTTACCTGTAAAAGGAGTGGTAGTTTTGGATGAAATGGTTTTTGAAGAAATACATATTATATGGTAGTTTTAAGAAGCTATTTTCCCAGTAGTTCCATTTGAAAATAACAGAAAATTTTTGTACATTTTTTAATTCAATGATTTGTATTTGTTTTCAAATCTAAAATGTTAATATTACACTATCCTGTTCAATGATTAAAGTGACGATGGACCAATTTTCAATATTTATATCGATTTATTAAATATATTAATGGACAATGTCCAATTAACAATAGAATATATAATATAGTAAAATATAGAGTAAGAAGTCTATAATCGTAATTTAACAAGTTAACATAGTTGATAGATATAAAATAACATAAAATAATGACATACATAAAAAATATAAGACTAAACAAAGCAAAACATTTTATTAAATATAATTTCATTACTTAAGCTATTACCAGTAAACATTAAAATATTTATAGGGGAGCACAACAATTAATTTTTAATTTGATAAGGAATATAAAATAGATCTTTGTTACATATACTATGTGAGTTGACTTTAAAATTAATTAGACGAATTAGAAAATGTCGTCAATTTTATTATTAAGAAAATTAATAAGAAATGAGACACAGGATATATATAATTATATATATATATATGCACAGGATTTTTATTTTCTCGTAATTTTTTCCTTGATAAATGGAAAAAAATTGACCTAGTTTTAAAATATACTATATAAAATAAAATATAAGCATGTTACATAAGATTTAACCTGTTTATCTTAACCTGTATAGTATATGTTCATTTTTTCTTATTTCATAAAGTATTTAAAATATACTTGCTTAATTTTAAATGTATTTTTAACGAAGTTGGTATACTTTTTCTGTTTTGAATTTTTTTCGACTTAAATATTTTATATTTTTAATTTATTTAAAATAGAAAAATAAATACGTATTTTCCTTAGGGCAGTTTTAGTTATTTTTAATTTTTCAGCAGGGCATTGAAATCCAAGCTTTAATTATAACAGTAGACAAATGACTATATTTTATATTGTATTATATTAAACTAGATGACCCGGAAATGTTTTGCTATGGCTAGATTCGCCCATGAAAATAGTTTCTAGTTAAAAACCCTCCAAATTTTTTTTTTTGTCGAACATAATAATATTTATTAAACGAAAAATAATGTAAAGTGAATAAAAGTATTGTAGTGAACATAGGATTCACCGAGAAAACATATCATTCAATTTAATACCCTAATACTTTGCGTTGCTTTGTCTATGCTATGCAATGAAAGGAAAGGAAAGGAAAGATAAAACTGAAAACGAATCGAAATCGTTTTTTATTGTAAAGCTATTAATTGGACTATATTTTTTATTCAACCGTTTCTGCATAAACATAAAGATCAGATGATTTACCGACTCTGAAGTTCTATTCTATATTAAGTTCTAAAATCTATTCTCATCGATGTGCATCACTGTGGTATGGCAAGATACGCGTATAATTTTGAACTTACAAACAGGCAGCCTATTATCTAATTGTATGATCGTTGTATACAAACCATAAGTATGTGATGTAACTGATATATTTTAAAACAAATGAGTGAAAATAGTGTAATATGTGTAAGTGGAAAAAATAGTCATAATAAATATAATCATTTATACCTGATAAATAATTAATTATATAGTTTGATAAATTTATTTGTTTTTATTTTATTTTATTTAAAAAAATATTTGGGGGGGGGGGTTTAATGGCTTACTCGGCGTTGCCCGGATTAGATCGTTTTGTTTTAAATATTTTTTAATCTTTGTAGAAACTTTTCTATATAGTTACAATACTGTTTAGTATTTTACATATTCTATTTACTTAATCCATTTTAATAAAAATTTAAAAATATTTTATATGCTTACAAATACCACAGAATTTGACATCAGTGTCACCTATGGTACACAAACTTCTGCAGAAGGTCAATTATTCATTAACTTTTCAGGAGGTTTTAATGGTAAATTATTCATGAACTTATGATTTTTGCATTTTAAAGAATATTGGGAGAGGGGGTAAAATTTTGGTATTATATATTATAATATGCGAAAAATCGTAAACATTTTTTTAAATATTTTCCTACAAACCGAATTAAATGCTACCTACCGAGTCCAATTGTGAATCTAAAGTATCAAAGGACCCACTCTAACACACATAAAAAATTTCATTAAAATCGGTCCAGCCGTTTAGGAGGTGTTTGAATACTTACACATGGACAGAAACAAAATATATACCTATATATAATGATAATAATAATATTTAATTAAATTTTATAATTTGATTAATAAAAAAATATATATATATATAATATATATATTCTAATGGATTTCTATTGGATTTTTATATGTCAACTATAGAAAAAACATTAAATGTTAATACAATTTTTAACGGTCTATACAAATATGGTATAAATATACTCAACAGTCTAAATTATAATAAGGTTCTATTGTGAAAAAGTTTTTCAATAATTAAATATATTTTTTTTTTAATTTGATTTTGGAGACATTTTCATTCTTAAATAATATAAAGAACCTAAATATGTTTCAAATTATTTTACGCATATATATATTTTTTCAAAATCAACAAAATTAAAGTTTTAAATTCCATTCTACTCGATTATTTGTTGTTCAGAACGTTATAAATTAGTTTTAAAACAGTTTAATCTCGCCAACAATGAATTCTGTTTAGTACGATATAACTCGTTATTACTTTTAAAAGGAACATTTTCATATCACGCAGTTAAAATATAAGTCTATACATTCTCATGTACTAGTGACAAATTAAATTCGTAATAATATATTATTTAGAATATCATAAAGTATATTATTCCTACATAATTAAAATTGTATTTATGTTTACATAGACGATAAAAATATCTGTTATTTGTCACAAGGTTTATTAAAAATTTTATATTTTTTATTCTATGCTCATTATGAATATAAATATCCACTAGTTATATTAAGTTTAGTTATATATAAATATTCATAATGGCCGAATTTTATTATTTTTTTCCTTTGAAATTAGGTAATAAGAAATTAATTTACCGTAAGACTAATTAATATTGATTTTTAAATTAATCGTATTAATGATTACTGAAATATTTCTGATATTATCATATTGTTTACTATTATGTCACTGGGCCATATTATATAATTAATCATTAGAGTTTATTGTTGTTATTATGTATTTAAATAGATAAATATATTTAATGTAATTTAAACGACATTTAAATAATCAAATTACATAATATAGGTACCTATTAATATTAAATTAATTACTCTTAAAGCTTATATATATATATATATATATATTATAGTTCTAATAGTTTTATACAATTTAAATATAAAATATAAAATACAATTAAAATAATCAATGGGAGGTGTAGATATTGGTTGGAAACTGGGATAGTGGGATAATTTTTCTAACGAGAGTGGTTTAAGCATAAATCGTAATTTATTAATAAACCAGACATTTTTTTATGAATGGATAAATATGGAATTATTTTCTCCGGAACATATATTTTTGTTCGGCGACACTGATAATAATCAATAAAAAGTAATACGATAGTAGAAAAAGTGGTATTAACATTTTTTTTTTGAAATAGGAATCTTTTCCATTCCTTGATCTTCTGATATTATAATGAATCCGTTCCTTTTCTCGTGTTTTTAGTATTAAAGAAATTGAGCCATTGTTTAATTATTGATACCACACCCTTACAAAAATAAATCCAATCTTAAATTAATTTTTAATAATTATTAATTTAAAATTAGGGTTTTATTCCAAATACGAATATTATTATCTTCTGTTATTTGATTTATAGTTTTTTCATTTAACTACGCGAGAACTTAAATAATATCTAACACCTGTATAGCTACTATAACAAAACTCTATTGACCAGTCTGTAATTTTGGGAGAAAGGGAATAGTAATAATACATTTTTGTTCCATAAAAAATGATTTAACTTGTCCTTGTTTTTAATTCTTTTTTAAAAAATGAATGAATTTTGTTTATTCATTCATTTCACGAAAAGGACATTAGTTACAGAAATTGTTTCTTTTAGAACGTTTTTCTTAACAATACTTGTCACTATATAAATGAATCAATATTGACGTATTTAGACTACATAATATAATAATATTATCAAACTTACCGAATCTTGTGAAGTAATTGACTGATTTAGTTTCGTGTTTGACGTAATAATTCAGTTATATTGCATATCTGTGAAAATACATAATTATCCATCAGTATATCAATAGTAGCTATTGCGTGCAAATGGGTGTAAAATTAATATTGTATTCTATGTATTAGTATTGTTATAAATGTCTAGCTGAAACAATTTTATAATACAAAACAATAATAATATAGTAGAGGTAATTATAACATAAACAGATAATAGAGCCACGTGTTCTTTCATTTCAACTAAAATTTATGGTTAAGTCCCGAATTAAATTGTCAAATTAACCCCAGAAGCATTGATTATTATTATAACCATTATATAATCAGAGAATGTTGATTGGAAGACCATTTTTTCATTAACTCCAAACTTGAAAATACGTTTTTTAGCCAAAAAAAAAAAAAAAAAAAAAAATGTAATCTTGGGTTACGTGTATTTAGAAAAATCTTGTATTATATTCAAATGGAATAATTGAAATAAATGAGAAATATATCGGGACACTCATAAGTTGTAACGATAGATTTCTCAAAGCTTTGAGGGAAATTAAATACAAGCTTATCTTTTCTCGAATTGATAATGTATCTATGCATATTATAGTATATATTTTTATTATTAGAAGTTTAGAAGTAATTTGTCAAACTATGATTTTATCACTGAATTCCATCACTGCGCAAGTGGTAGTCTTGACATGTATGTGTATATGTAGACAGATTGTGTTTTACGGTGACCATCTATTGGGTTACAAATTTCACGGGGAAGGTTAGGTTAGGTTGCTATTCCCCGTATAATAATTTATTAAAAACATACATTTATATTATATGAACGAGTAAAATTGTATTTATATATTTTGAGAAAAAACTTATTAACACATACAGTCGGGTAGCAAAAAAATAAAATGTGTAAGCAACAAATAATAATCTGACCAGCCAGCTTTTATTACTTTTATGATTCTCGTGTTATATATTTATAAAAGTAATAATTTTATCATTATTACTATTATTATTAAGAATTAGATATTATTGATAAACATTGTAGTGTTAGTTATTTTATATTAAATCTTGTCTTAAAAAAAGGTTACCGTATACCCATTTGGCCATTACCCTACTAATCGGTTATTCAAATTAGTAAAGCTAAATTGATCACTCTTACATTCATGTAAGACTGCCTATGTATTACGCCGAAGTACCGTCAAATGTGCTAAATAATTAAATATTTATATTATACTGCGTCAGCCAGTTTATGAAAGTACTAGTGAATAGTTTGTGATTGCAAAAGAATGCCATTCCGTCCATTTGTAAGGGGTTCTGTATAGGCAATTTTAAAGTAATTTTTTGATTAATAAAAATCTAAAAAATTAAAAAATATTCCTGTGTCAGTATCATTTTTAGTGTTTTTATTTTTCCATAACTTCTTTTAATTTTGTATTATAAATGTTAAAAAATAAAAAATAAAATAAAATGACATAATATCGTGAAAATTCAACGATTAATTTCTCAATTTAAAATGAAAATGTATATAAAATAAACAAAACGCTACATCACATATTTAGTTCTTCTTCGTGTGGGATAAGAATTCGGTGATTTCATTTTGATTGTAGACCCGGTGTTTTATGTTCTCGTAAGACTACTTTTTCATAGTATTTTATTTAGGAGCCGTGACGTCCACTCTAGTCCGTATAACATTGATCGCGTACAATGTCAAAGTGGAAACAAGATATTCGGAGAACGGCTGACGTCTTTGAACTCAACGACGATTTCTGGACAATATTTGACCAAGTCGATGGTTATTATTAAGTATGATATTATTTTAAGGTCGTACGCAAATCTAAACGTTTGCGAAAAGAGATTGAACGTTTGTGAGATTAATTTTAATAAAATAAATTTATCCTATCAGGAATTAGCCTCTCGGGGACATCGTGCGGCCGACCGGGAAAAAGGAATCGGTCCGTTTGTCGTCGTACGAGGCCCTGACGTGTATATTCACGTCGGTTTCAGCGCGGCCAATTATACAAGGCCGCGGGATAAAAGCGGACATACATCGGAGTGAAATATGCTCAAAAACACAGGTCTCCTAATCTCCCCGTCATCCATGTCGGTGAAAAAAGATAAGTCACAATTTACCATGTACGTTCATATTACACTGTGCATAATACCTAGCACACACACACATATATACACTTGTCCCGTTCATTCTGTTTGTATACATAAATGGCTTTGTTGCCCGAACGTATTTCGAGGATATATATATATACGTTTACAAAATATGCCTCGCTCGTTCACTTCGAGAGTTTCCAAGTCAAAGTTTTTTTTCACTTTTTGCAATATTTTTTTATATGTGTGTGTGTGTGGATTTTTTTTTAAAATGTTCCACCGTTTTTATTTAATTATTTTAATTTTTTTTATTTTTTTTTTTATACAAGCTGTTCAAATATTATACTTTGTACACACATGATAATATATACGTACGTATATCCATTTGACAAACATGTACCTGTACGGGGCGAACACTGTAAACATTCCCTTACCAACCACCTGCTCAAACCGTTGTACCGCGGTAAACGACCGCGCCTATGGTAAGCACACCTCCGACCGCCGGATACGCCTTCTGTCGAACGCACTCAACCCGAAAATACCATTATTGCCATCGTTTTGCGAAATGTAGTCGAAATAATATACATAAAGTAGATGGTCTCAAAATTCAAAATGAGCGTTCATTACGAGTATATGTATAAGTAATAGTCGTATATGCGGTTTTAACCCGACATGATCTATCCACTCTCCCGGTGAATTTTTAACGATTATATTTAGTTACAAACTACATTAAAGAAACTAAATAATATATTCCCAAAACGATAAGTGTACGGATGCATTTATACCGTGGTTTGAGCAAAAACATTTTTGTTCACACGTGACAACGACAAAATATATACAATATGTGGTTGGCAAGCCGACACCACGAATGAAATCAGGTGTGCAGTAATAAAAGAGAAACATAATCGTGGAAGGAAAACTATGTAACGAGAAGCAACACTGTACTCAATAATCATTTTGTAGATTCATTCTAAGAGTAATATAATAATACCTCCGGAAAGTCTATCCTTAAATCTCTCTCAATCATCGATTTTTTAGTTGTTTTTTATTTTATATGCAAATCTACGAGACCCACCTTTCGTCCTTTATTTCTAAATATACTATTTTTATTTCTCTTAATTTTCTGAGACATACTTCGAACTTCATCATTATTTTTTTTACATTTTAGTGAACCAAAATTTTGTTATGCAAATTTCATTTTGATCTTTATCGACGAATATAATAACGTTTCTATTAACTCCAGTTTCTTTGTCATTCCACTTAATAATATTTATTGCTCTTATAATTAAACCCATAATCTTTGTTCGTAGAAAAACACTATGTTCTAGTCATGCCTTTTTATTTACTTTATTTTCTATCAACCACAATAATATTTTAATTACATTGGTCATTCAGTCTTGACTTCTTTTATTGTAGTCCAATCCATTTAAGAACACTATTTCTTCTCTCATACTTATATCATACAATTTTTATAATCCTTAATTCAACCAGATAAGACAAATACCCTCCACCCGTTCCCTCTATGGTTTCTAACCAAGTTAGAAATTGAGATAACTAAACAACCGACCATTCTCATTTATATTAAAAAATTGTCTACCCCATCTCCTCCTCTTTGAAAATTCTATTATTTAAGGTCCTTAAGCTCTCCTTATAACGTTATTTTCATTCTATCTTTGAAAAAGAATACAAATCCATACATTTCTGTGCCATATATAAATATTAAATAACATATTCTAGACAAATTAATTTCTGTTTCTCACATTTCACTAATTCCTTCGGTTATCTCTCAATTCTTTCGACTTTTGCATTCTACATCCTGATGAAGTTAATTGTTTTATCCATTTTCATTATTTTCTTAATTTTCCTGATATCAAATACATTTTTCATTCTTCATCCTTAAACCCTTAAATCAAGCAATTTTATGTGTAATTTTTATTATTTTATTATTTTACTATTTTATATGCAATGTGTATTGTGTGTACTATAATATTTTATAGAAATAAAGCCCCCTAAAAAGTGGGTAGTTTATTGTCTAAAAGCGAATTATAATGATTATATTTCTAATATACGACGTTAGATGACGTATAATGTGTAGTAATAGTGAAAAAATTTTTTTTTAATGGAATACTTGTACAAGCGATTAAATTTTTCTTTTTGTAATTTTATACACAGCATTACACAGACTGCGATCTTTTATGATTCGACTTAGGGTTTCGCTGTAATAATCGCAAGGGTAGTTTATTAACATTATTAAACAGTTTTGAATATTTCTCCAGTTAAAATGATATAATATACCAAAAGGTGTTAAATGGGGAGGGGGGGATATGCAGGAGCATGTGTTTCGTGAACAATTTATGCCGTTTACTACCCTGTCGGATTAATAGTAAAAAATACATTCTTTTTTCTGATATTTACAAATGATCTGTCTATACACCATAACGCAACCGTGTCATTATTTGCAGACGACACAATATTCTGCACTAGTGACAGGAATTCCAAGAGGGCCATAATTCAATTATAGCAACAAATGAATATGGTGGCGGTAGAGTGGTTTGATAATCAAAGTGTCTGAAAATGAATGCGCAAAAGACCGTCAACGTAATTTTTGGTTCAAATTCAATTTCTCTACGTGTCTCCATCATCGATCACCGAATTGTTTGGTCTAAACAAGCCAAATATACTTGGGCATCTTAGGCGTATTAGCTTCCACGGTTATGTCCAAACACTGGCCATAAAGGCTTCCAAGATCCGCTGTACGCTCCTCTTTCCGGTCTTAAATAAATAAAAGAAGCCCCTTGTCGATGAATTAAAAAATTTTAATAGATCTCACATACATGAGGTACCCGCCGGCGAAGCCTGGGGCTCACTTATTTCAGAATCAAAAGGGTCAATCCTTGAAAGCATGTAATGAGGTATTTTACGCTATATAACAGCTTCTCCAAGATACATCTCAAACACCACCATTCTGAACTCATCCCGATTGCCTTCCATCAAAAATTACATTCACAAACAAACACAACAAATGTTCTTTAAAAACATTCTGTTTTCAATCATATTCGTCCACTCGGTCGCACGTCTTCCAAAATAACTTGTATCAAAACCCGTCCAATTCAATGTCGAGCAAACAAATCTGGATGACCAATGATAAATCAATAAATTAAACCACTAGTGTAGGCTAAACAGCCTGGTATAATCTATAGGCCAACTCGGCCGTCACACTCGCAATCGCAAAAAAAAAAAAAATACATGATTGCTCACATTTGTGTATAATCACTAATCATAGAGGGATGAACGGGAAAAAAATAATAAATATTTATAATTTATGAATTTTCTAAATAACTTACAAAATTGTGATATTTATCTATAACAGTGAAATATTTATATTTATTTCATATATTTTGGAAAGTATAAGTACAACGTCGTATAGTTGGAAATCGAATGGAAAATGTGAATTATCGTAGCAAAATCCTGATAAACTAAATCCCACAATACCATTTAAAAATGACAACGACGTAAAACATTTGACAAGAAAAATAACTTGCTTATTTTATAAGTCTTGTGACACGCGAGGAAAATTTAGACATATGTAAGTGTCAAGAGATTTTTCGGAAAATGCACTGCACAATGATAACAAGAATTGATGGTTTGTGTTTAATCAAAGTGACATACGGAGTATATTTAAATGTATTTTAAATATTAAAAACTGAATATTATAATTTATTCGGTAGAAAAATAAAACGGAGAAAATTATAAATATGAATTCCAAAACGAAATGTTATGATAGTTATGTGACGTATAATAGCACGTTATAGTCGACGTAAATTAATATAATATTTTTCATTTTGTTATTCAATGGAAACCATTTAAATTATCCGAATATATATATTATTCCAACGGTCACAATAAAAAAAATAAAAATAAAAATGCAGCCACTATTGTAATTTTAAATCTGAAAGCAATAACAAATGATAAGTCATTGTATTCGAAAAAAAAAATATTTTGACTAAATTTTGTTTACAGTGTACTTTACACTATTGCGTTTTCGAATTTTCAGTGGTCGTCAAAAATAATTGCGAGTACGATTTAAAAAACGTATAGCGAATACTATACTGTAAATAAATATAATAGGTAAGTGTATATTATATCGAACCTTATATTAAAAATCAAACGACTTATATTAAATACATGAATTTATATTAATAAATAGCCACAAATGATTTAATAAAGTTATATCATACAATAAAATAATTCATACTATGGAAATATAACAATTTTGACCGAAGCTATTTGTAGTTTTATTGAAATGTCCTTTAAAATTAAAAAATAAACTTAAAATAGGACAAATTATTAATATTTATTAATTATTAATCAATTTATAATTATTTATAGAAAGGGTAAAATGTTATTTTTGAAAGAAAAGATACGAGCGTAGGAAATGAATTGTTATACTCTAGAAGTCTAATGTGATTGTTTTTAATTTTACATTGTAGCATATACTTTAATAATTTAAACACAAAACGTTTATATTTATTACAAAATAATTGTATACACCCGTATAAATACTTTGGAATTCATAAAAATATTTTTTTTTACACCGTTCATACTTAGATATCACATGGTCTGTGTAGTGTAATAAGTTCAAAGATATTCCAGAATTTTCAGACGATAATTATTTATACGTTAGAGTTTCTTGTATACTTTTTAGTAATATAATAGTAGATGATTTTACACCTGAGTAAAATTAAGTTTTATTATATTATTAAACGAAAATAGGTGTTTATCATAAATGTTTATAGTTTGTATTTAATTTCCACACTAGCCATAGAGTAGTAGTTCCCGTGGAGAAATTTATACGAGGGCATCAGTCCTATCATCAAATTGCACCTATATATTACGCTTATTATTTTTGCTTATTATACATTGTTTGGAAGATTATTAATATTTCCATTCAAACGTTTATTATACTGTCTACATCGAGAAATAAATAAGAAAATCAAACCTAATTAATATTCACAAAGTGAAAAAAAGGTATTTAATGAACTTTTAAAAAAAATTTTAAAACTTTATCGCTGGTTCTTTTTCCACGGTTCAAAATACGTTTCTGGTACTAAGATTATATTATTTAATTAAATTTAAGTTATTTTCTATAAATTACTTATTATTTTATTTAATTTAAAATGTATATGGGCATGCGCCTTTTAAGAATATGGATATACAAAATACAAATTAAATTAAACAACATATGAGCCTATAAGAGAAAGGAAGGGTACGCATTGGTGTAACACATAAAGATGATACAATAATTGAAGAATTTACTATCTTGCTAAGTAGTCAATTCGGCAACGTATAGGAATATGTAATATCTGATCTGCAGTACGCTTACGTTTAACTGATGAAGCTAACCCAAGAACCCTAGCAACCGGGGCATAATCTCGAGGAATGCGCAGTAAATGTCTTGGAAACCCAAAGAACCTTCACTGGGCTTTTTTAAGTAGCCTCGAATTATCTACTAGTAGTATAGGTATTCCAGACAACCACACCATATTCGAGGATCGGGAGCAAACGGGAGCACAACAAATGACTCGATGGACAATCCAGGCACAAAATATTGACTCATTACCTCATAACAAACCCAAGCGTTTTGAAAGCCATATAATACGAATACTCAATATGAGGACTTGGGCTTAGCCTACTGTTAAATTTAAAGCCTATGATGTAATCAAAAATATGCAGTAACATTCCTAAATAGGACACTTAGCAATAAACACTTTTTAACCCATATTACATACTTCCTTTTGAGAAGTGTCATGAAAAACTAGTTATTATTGGGCAACAACAATGCAGCAGTTTTATCAGAAGAAAAATCTCCGTAGTCATTCATTTTTATCTTATCTATTATAATTCTTACGTTTCTCAAACGGTTTGAGTAAACATTTCGAGACGTAGAAGGACTTAAATGAAATGCAACGAAATAACTTGCTAGGTATGTATTATTTTGGATAAATTCCAAATATTTTTTTCACATATAGGGAAAACTATTAGAACCGTTGCATTTTGTCAAGAAATAATTATTTGGAATAAAAACCTGAGAGTTTTTGAATAAATGACCCTGTGTTTTGGTATGCGACCATTTCTACTATTCAGAGTATCTCATAAATCACTTATAATTTAACTATTATACTACTAATATATAATCTGATAAAAATATGAATTTGTAATTTTTAATAATAATAACAACAGTCCAATTATCATTATATGACTTCTAATTTTAATTGTCCGTATACGTGAACGAGACAACTTCAAAAATTCGCTTATTACTGTTAGACATTTTCGTAAATTACCTAAATAAATTTGTGTTAATTAGGTTTGTTTTTAATTTAAATAATTTAGTCTATAACCCAAATTACCAACTTATTTTTTGAAATTTAAAATTCCAGACTAATTTTGGAGATGTAATAATAAATAAATTCTCCCGGGATATCGTATATATCGTCTATAACACTGGATAAAAATAACATTTCAATTGCTGATACGGAACAGACATAAATTGCATGATTCAAATCATATACCAAGATTAAAAAGTTCTGTTCGATAAATTTAGTAGTATTTAGACGAAAAGTTTTTATAAATATAACTTATATATACCTAGATTTTATTTATATTGTTAATGATAAAAAAATTATAAATAATATCGAAACAAGTGTACTATCTAAAGTTCAATGTAAATTTTATTTCAATACGATACGGGGAAAAATGTATTCGAACTTTTAAACCTTCAATACGGTCTCCTAAACCGTTGCAAAAAGAGGACGCGGAATATTTTTTCATACTAAGACCCTCATATTTTGTTTATTGACGTAGTTCAAATTTCGAAAAACAATGGAATTTAAAATAATTGAATTTAGATACCCTATATATATATATATATATTATTTCCATTTGTACGGAATACGAAATAATAATTGTTTTTACACAGAAATCGACAGTGCAACGGTAAAGTTTGGCCAGTTCGAAAAAATACGACGAACAATGGACGGCGAAGATAGGTTTACAACGATTTCTCACGTTCTACCGTAGGCCGTTTTCATTATTCGTGTATTGAGCTAGGTACCCACCTGTCGTGGATTCCCACAGCTCCTTTTATCCTTTTATCCCGAAAATACACATTTTTCTCGGACACTTGACTACTTAACGCTCAATATAATATTATATACCTGTATATTTTCGAACGATACATTAAATGCCCGTTTAAACGGTATAAATGTCGATACACAATATATATATATATATATATAATATGGTATACAGATCAGTGATGTTAGATAGGAGTTAACAATGTTTTCTCTGGAGAATACGAAATTTTCCTTTATCTTCCAAAATTTCCCTATAAAAAAGTTAAGCTACACGTAGATTAAATATACCTACACAATGAACACATATATACTGTTATGTATTATATTGTTTATATATATATATATATATGTGTGTATGTGTGCGTGTGTGTGTGATCTATACGTCATATCAGAAAACTTCATGGTCATATCGTTGTTTCCAAAACAATAACACATATCTCCAAAAAGTGATTTTTCAGTGCACACATAAAAATATATCGATAATGGATATTTTGTCAGGAATACGTTTGCTCATTTTTACCTATCAAAAATGTTTATACAAGTTATTATTATGCAAAGATAAATAAAACAATAATTATATACTTATTAATTCAAAGCTTATACATTATCAAGACATATTTTAATATATCTAAATGATATATTTATTTTACAAAAATAACAACGAATTAAATTATTTAATGCTATAATTCAATTTTAAATTAAAATATTAAGATCTTCCCTATCCAATGTAAAAGTTTCCCTTTTTTCCTTAATGTAAAATTACTTAAAATTAAGTTAATACTAAACTACTTACTATCTAACATTTACGGAATTATTTGGTAAATCGATGAATTTTAAAATGTTTTTGTCTGCAGATTTGCAATGGTGTTTTTAGTACGAAAAAGTAGTTGTAGTATTTTTTTTTTATTGCAAAATATTATTTTTATACGTATCAATACAAACTGGCATTTATAACCAGGCTTATTATGCGATAGGTGTAATAGATAGTTATTACATCTTACTGGTCTGACTTAGGTCACAATGGGTACAAATGATCGACGAATGAAAGTATGTGCTCTTAGAATTCATACCTTCACGGTATATAGCGTTATCATAGAGTTATCAAAAATAAAGTATGGGTAAAAAAAGATAATTAAAAATAGACAACTAAATTTAAAAAGAAAATTTCATATATTTTTCATTTATAAATAAAATTATACATATATTATTCTATCTATGGGCACCTATAAATTAAACTTAAAACTTTTTAATTTACTTATTAATATAATATCAATAATTTTCCTTAGACTAGAAATGCAACCTATTATTGTACTTAAATAATATAGAGATTATAAAACTGAAAAAAAAAATCAAAAATATTTTAAGAAGTATAGCTGCAAATAAAAGAAAACTTGGGCGAAGGTTTATAAATGTAGTTGAGCCAACGCAAAATATGAAAAGTTTTTAAAAACTTTTAGAAAAGATAAAATTTCTATACCACATATTCCCACCGATATGGATACGGATATTTTTCATTTTACAAGATTTTTCCATTGAAAATGTTGACATGTATCAAATAGTAAAATCAAATATTAAATTTTTAACAACATTATTTATAATACCCATTGAATATTTTTTGTAGTTTTATAATTCTATTTTAAATGTACATTTTTAATAAATTTCATTTTTTTCTTGTTTATTTTGAGTGTTATCCTTATGAAACAAAATAAAACACTTGAGATTAAATATGTATAAATTAATTATGTTTTTCATTACTCAATTCATTTTTAAAATATATTATAATAATATAACATTGTATAATTTGTATTATTTTGTTTAATGTTTATTAATTTTCATTATGTCAAATATTTATGACAAACGTAATATTATATAATAAGCATTATGTCGTTTAGTAAATATACACTATTTAATATAAACAAAATATGTTGGCTAGTATCTTACACTTCATGCATTAATTTAGTTAAAAAATGTTCATTATTTTTTCCCCTTATTTTTTTGTAAATTGTTGTTTTGGTTTACCAAAAGTTTAAATCTTGCCTTCAAAAATAATATTAAAAGTGAAATCCAATGGATAAAAAAGTTTACAGTGTATAAAAGTTTTATAATGGTAAACGCATTAAAATTATTTAGCATGTTTAAAAATATTATATTACGTTAAAAAATTGAAATGTAAACTTAAAAAATAAAAATGAAAAATTTCTAGTATCATGAAACACATAATAATGTTATATATTATATTACGATACTTTTTTTTTTTTTGTATTATAAAAATCTACAAATAATCTCCCCGGGGTTGTACATTATGTACTTTTGGGATTACTTTCAAGATTTTTTTTAGTACATTTTAAAAGTGCATTTTTTGTGTTAACACGTTAGCGTAAAATACCGAAATATGATACATTTTTTTTTTCTTTTTTGTCAATAATAGATATATTTAGTGTAAAAATTAATAGGAGGCATTCACATGGAAACCCATACGGCCGTACTAAAATCTTAATTCATATATATATATATATATATATATATATATTTTAAATAAAAATGAGGTTAGTACCCACAAATTTCAGTTGAAATTCATTTAAATCCGTGTACTCATATAATATAATAATCCTTGTCGATTCTGATATAACAATTAAAAATGTACCCCGAAAAAATGTATATTGTTTTATTTCTATTGAAAAAAAAAAAAAAAAAAAAAAAAAAAAAAAAAAAAAAAATTAAGTATTGACTATCGTATATTATACTGGATTTCTCGACAGGATTCACACTGTATACCATTTTAACGATATCGAACTATAAGATAATTATTATAATATGTTAAAATAATTATCGTACATTCGAACGCGGGCGTAGTACACGACCGAGAGGTGTATTCGGCAGATATCGAATACGCGTACATAAAGCCACGGTTTGACCGGATGATTTCCTGCAGCAGCAGAGCAATACGCTATATAATATCGACTATATTATACTTCTTGAGTGCGCATAAATCAACTTGGGAACGTTAACGAGCTTGAGGTGAACGATGATATAGGTGAATAAATTACTATGCCAGCAGTAGACCACACGGTGCATATATAATTATTATATTTGTTTGTTTAATTTTGAAAATAGCCAACCGGGTTCGTATATATCCGGCATCCTGTGTGTCCTGCGCGGACCAGTTGATTTCGCTAATTATATAAGCCCTTAAACTCACGGTTATGCGCATACGGATCGCGCCCGCCGAGCCCTGCGCCGCGGTTATGAGCCCTGAAGAACGTTCATTAATCTTGCACGCGTTGTATCGCGCGTGTCATCATGAATCCACCGCGATAAAATGATAAAAACAACTTACTATATATATATATATATATACAGACTATCCGACGAGTCACTATATAGTACGCTGAACCAATCATCATCATTGGTAGAATTAACAATATGCAATAATCAAATTTTAACACAAACGAATATTTGTTGAAATAATACAATTTTCATTATTTTAACGTATATACATTGTAAAATTAATAAAAAAAAAAAACGTATTTACAATGACAAATTCATTTTGTAAATTTCACAGAATATATAAGTTATAATTTAATAAAAATAATTTGTAAAATCAATACACATGCTATTATTATAATAAAATATGTCATTAAATTGAAAAAATATTCTGTATAAATTGACTATTTTGATTGGTAAATGGACGTTTGTTCTACGAAGAAGAAAAATAGAATTGAATACAAAATATTTGATAATTCAAATACATTTTGTATTCAATTGGAAAATTGTACTCAAGACATTGATAAAATATCAAAAATAAATCAATAATACGTTTTGTTATTTTACTGTTAAATTGACAAATATTTTATCGGACGTATTTATTAACATCTATATTATTAAATTAATCTATTTTTATCGAAATCGCAGATATACTTGGTTCAGTGATAGTCGCAGTGTATTATATAGTCGAGAGCTGCGTAAAATGCATATACATGTTACGTGTGGCAGATGTGTTGTAAAAACTATGCACGAATATTCGAGAACGAGCCGAGCAGACGGACGAAATATTAACATTGAAAAAAAAAAATTCGCAAACTACGTTATATAATATAATACGCGCGTTCCCCACTCATGAACCGAATAGTATATTGTTATCACGGTATACCTATATATATATATATATATTATTCATATTGTAATTTTGTTCTAACCTCTAAAACTAAAATATGTTTACGCGCAACGAGCGGGGTGATGGGAAGACAACGTCAAATTGGAAAACTGTCAACAAAATATTTACAAACACAAATCATTATTATTGTGGTGCGGTATAATTCGTTCTTAAATCTACGACAGTGTAGGGTGTATTATGTTTTCTATCGTAATAAGAAAATATTATGATAATACCCTATGATATTTACGATAGATACACATTTTAAGCTTGCGAGTATACTTTAATATATTATACCTAAGGTTTTGTGTTTTAGATTCCTTTTTAAATTTCATGAGTTCAATTTAAGTAAATTCTATAGTTCATTTCAAGCATACATATACAAAATTAAGAATAATTTAAAATATTTATGATTATATAACACGATTATAACACACCTAAATGTGTAGTTTACCAATACCAGGATATCCCAATTCCATAATAATAATATAATTTTCAAATGTGAAATACAAATTTAATCACTGTAAATATCATTTTTTTATTATATATGTTTAAGTCTACTTATTTTGTATCATCAAAACAAAAGTTAAGTTAGCAACTTATATATGTTGATTAAATTTATCTGAAAAAGATGCCTGGAAACATTACGTTTAATTAAATCTGTGTATTTCGAGTTGTGACAAATTAGATCGCGTTACGAATCAGGGTTATCCATGAGTCAGTGGTTTATATCTAGTCTGAAGAATTAAAAACTGTCCCCGAAGTAAACTATAAACCACCGAAGGACGAATTTTGTTTGATTTGTCATAGCACAGCCAATATAATATACAACTAAAACTATAAAAATTATAATAACTGATATTTTTATTGTGGAATAACTGAAGTCTGCGGATTATACACCAGAATGTGCAATATTCACATGAAGGCCTATTGTGAACGAACTTGTTAACTTGATTAATTATACAGTAAATAGCTGTTAAAAATTTATATGCTTTTAATATATTTTATAAATATTTGTTATCATCGTATATATTGTGGTTGGGAAGAATACAAACAATCAGATATTTTTCAATGATTGAGAAAATAACTATCAAATATAAAACAAATAATTATACTTATATATAATATATAAATATTTTATCTCCAAAAATTTAAACATAATTATTACCGATTACCCTTGTGTTTTTATGTTATGTGCAAAATAAAAATAAAATCTTTATATAGGACTTAAGTGGGTCACTAATATTAAAATTTTACTTTTAAAATGTATAAGTATTTTTTGTAATTTTCTAATATATTTTTAATGCACATACAATACATATACTCGTATATATAGACCACAGCTTTGGTATTTATTATCAACAAAAGATTGTTTGAAGAGGAACAGGATCATTCATTCGCGTAAACAAACAGTTTTAATGTACTCACGTGACAAATCTTATACAAACTTTTCGCATTAAAGAGGTTTTGAAAATTATACTCCTACTCTTTATAATATAACGTTATCATGTTTTGTACTAAGATTTCAAAGATTAAAGGTACAAGAATGTTTAGAATACCTGTCAGATCTTGAACTTTACACTTCAAAAATTTCAGCCTGAAAATATTCACTTTTAGTTAGATTTTGACAAATTACTGGTATTTATATACCAGTTATACTTTCTAGATCTTTAAATAAACAAAGTAGAGCAACGCTATATAAGATTGTTAATAAAATTTATTTGAATCCAGAATTCCGGTCAGTTTTCACTATAAAAAAAGGTATACATTTAACTTATAATAAATTAAAATGACAATGTGTATCCATTAAGATTTAGCATTATATTACATTTTTAATAGGTACTTATATAATAAAAAAAAATATACCCATTTTTAAAGCATAAAATTAATCATAGATACCTAAAAGACCAGACCACGGGACTATTTGGTTGTATAAATATCTAAAATGGTGTTTAAATTGTTTTGAAGTAATATTACCCAAAATGGCTAAAAAAAAAAAAAAATGAATATTTCCACAACGTCACTAACAAAATATACGGCGGCTTGAAAATAAATAACAATAATTTATCTTTTCCATCAAATTTACCAACCCATCACCATGCATTATAACGGCGTCCAAATGACATTTTGCATTTTATAAGAGTATACAATTTACAAATAAATTGAAAAATATTATATTTATGATTGATATCAATCTGGAAGCGTGTAAAAGTCTGGAGTTTAAAAATTTACTACGTTTGGATAAGAAAGTCAGAGGTACGAGATCAAAGAAAATAATATTGTGTATTTGATATATTTGAATTATTCAATTAGTTTAAGAAAAGTAATCTCATCATTCCCAACATGTATAATTGAAATCAATTTCCAAAAACTAAAAACAATACCATTATTCTATTTTACTTAAATTTCCAACAAACATAATATTATAAGTTTAAAATAGATATAATAACTTAAGAGAACTCTAGAAACTCGATTTTAAGGGGTTTTGTATAGAAAAATGAAACGTGTTACAATATTTTTTTAAATATGTAATAAACAATTATTATGTTATCGATTGCAGAATAACATCAGCCACATACTTTATAATTAGATAAATATATAAATAGAACAGTTATAATATAATATTGAATAAATAAATTACTATTTACTATTTGACGTTACTATTTAAATTTAACCACTATATATATGGCATCCCATGTTTACATAATAATTCATATATTTTCTATATTATTTCTTAATACTTTTAAGTTGGTATTTATTAAATTTTTATAAAATTTTTCACTTTACTGCAATACCATTAACTGTCATGCAAATGGTGTCGGTACTAACGACCATTATGGTACAATTTATTATTCCTTTTGTATATCAAATCTCGTCTTAATAGTTAGGAGGAGTCAATTTTCACTAATACGAGTATGTTTAGAGTATTAATGTCAGACATTCTACAGAAAAAATTTCCAACATTCTGATCACACAACTTTTTGATTTCTGCTCACATTTTTATCCGATATTGATAAAATAAATAGATAAAATATCAGAATAGAAGAAGATTACATAACACTTAATATTATAATATTAACTATACTATATCGTAGATATTTATCAGTATGCATAAATAAAATACCATTCAACACTTAAAATCTATGATCGAAAAACTACCTACTTAAATTTAATAATAATTAGCGTAAAATGACTATAGCATAGTAATTATTTTTTGTTTAAATAATAAATCTACGATTACAACAATAGAAGAAACTTTACTCAGAATAAAGCGTGAACATATATAGTTGCATTGAGCTATTTTTATAACGTTTTGAGTAAATTCGTTTTTTTTTGAAACATTTGTAAATGACCATTCTGATTTAATATATTCTATTACCGATACAATAACAACAGTGATATAATAATGGAATAATGAAATTCTAACAAGTTTCGATGGGCGAGTTTGTTTTTAACTTGTTTTTTTTTTTTTTTAGAGCCGCGATGGTGTACACATTTTCTGTGTGTTTTGGATCGACAGAAACGTTAGAACGTAGGTATATAAAATATTATTATACGACATACACCTAATAATAAGTTTGTATAAATATTATAAAAAAAGAAAAAAATCGAATCCAATTTTGCCGCGGACCTGGGGACAAAACGGAAACGGGCTCTGGCTCATCGATAGTAGATGAAACGAAACGCGAAAGATTGATGGGGGCGGCCCCGTTTCCATCCTCTCTGTGCCACTCTCCTCGCCACGCTTTTTCGAAACGTTTACGACGACGACGACGACGACGACGACGTATAAACTTGCTCTCCCTCAGGAGTTTTCCGTCCCGTGATTGATGATTCGCTGCACCATGAGTGGTTTGACTTTTCCACTCGTTGTACGGTTTCTGTGTAAGCAGTTTAATATGAATAATATTTGTACACGTGTTTGTGTATATTTGTATACGTGTGCTGAGGAATGGCGATAGAATGATATAAATAAGTCGATTAGTAATAAGCTTAACAGCTGCTGGTCTGTCATTTCTCGTTGTACCTACTCGGTTGACGAGAGAGCGGAGACACCGCCGACATCGCAACGATGATGACAGACGCGTGTATAATCGTCTGGCCTCTCACGGTAAACGTCTCTTTCATCCATACATTTATGTTACGCACCCCTTCGAAACGCATCTATCATGCTTATTACATAACATTGTATATTAGCGTTTCTGCTGTTCGTTTTCAACACGGAATTCCATCAACAATAAAATCATGTCGCCAAAAGGTCGACCTGGTTATACACCTAAAGCCTTGTAATATTATAAGACGGTATTCTGTCGTCTCCAAAAGGACCATAATATTCCACGCAAATCAGTAAGTTTCTGAAAGTCATTCGTCGATATCAGTTTCTTACCGGCAAAAACTTATGGTAAGGCCTATGAGACGGTTCGCATTCAGTCATTGAAGAGTCCATATGTAGACCGTTATCCGTCTATACGGGAAGGTCGAAAATAAAAATAGGTCTAAAAATTATTTTAAAATTTTGCCAGACCTTCTCGGGAAACATTTTGGATAGAACTGCGAACATAAGAAGAATGACTAAAGACAATGTTTGATCATATTATATATATATATAAGTATATAGATTTATATATACATTATATACGGTATCGGGTATATTTAATAATGTTTGTGAGACCGAAAAAGAACGTATGTGAGTATAGTATACATCGAGAATTTCGAACCAAGGGCTTATTGAGGTTTAGTCGTTAACGTGTATTCGAAATAAAACTGTAAGCATTATATATATATATATATATATATATATTATAGTCGATATAAGATTACAAAATGTAGGTACTCGACGAAATGTATTTTATGAGAATTTACGAGTAGAACGGTGTGGAATTCAATCGTTGGACTAGGTGGCACTATATAATATACAGTATAAATAGTATTTTGTTTCAGAGAAATGCAATAGATTTAAGTAAATTCGTAGGATTAATCCACCACACCAAAATCAGTGGAACATTTCACAGGACATTTTTAACCTTTTTTTTTTTTTTTTGTCATACTACTATATATTATTAATAATTTAAATTCGTTCAAATTAGTATAATAGACAATATTTCGACACGATGTTTAAACGTCTAGACTTTATTGACGATAAAAAAGTATTCATTAAATTGTATTATACTTAACGTTAACTTAATGAAAGATAAGACAAGATAAAATTTAGTAATATTAAGATATTGTGTAATATATATTATTTGCTTATACACGAACTTTATAAATAACATAAGCTATTGGTTCTCAATCATCAATATTTTGCGTATGATATATAATTTTTTGAATTTTCTAGACACTCACTTTATCCTTACATTCTGAACTCAAAAATACATTTTAAAAATGTTTCATATTTAATTTTTATAACAGTATATGTTGCATATCTGCTACAAAAATTAATATTCATTATTTTAATGGTAAAATATAATAATAATATATGTGACATTATTCACTTTATTACGGCAATACATATAATAATACTTTATAATAATAAATATTATATTTTAATATTATAAAAAACTATAATACTTTCTTAAACTTACTTTATGCCTACATAATTTTTATAAATAAGCTGTTAGAATGTGATTGCAATCATTATCATAACCAGATATTATGAGATAATTTGATTATCATGAACTAGATATTATAGTAATAATATGATTTACATGCCAAGAAAAATTATTTTTTTTATTGATCATAATCCATCAAGTATTAAAATATAGCAATATTTAGCAAATATAATAGGGATAAACCGTTAAGTTGTGATGTGTTGTATAATATATGTAAGTTACATTGCGTGAAAGGTATAATATTATATCATTTTCTTTACCTATGCTTTTAAGTTTTGGATGGACGAAGGATTTTATTGATTTTACAATTCTTTATATTTTATCTTTTAATTTTCTTAGAAATAATTTCGGATAAAAGGGGCCGAGTAGAAGTTTTTGATTAAATAGTTTTTTTGATAAGAAATTTGTACTTTCCGGAAGTCATTTTTTGATTTCTCTTCAAATTTCTTTTTGATTTTTCTTAGTAATTATCTTAGTTGTAAAGAAAAATTATCTTTTATAATTGAAAATTTTTTAAAAATGAACAATAACAAATTAAGTTATCGTGGTAACCATTTGTTAATAAGCTTTTTTTTTTTATAGAAATAGTCACGTATTTTACCTCAAGCTCCGTTCAAAATAGTTTTTGTACAATGCAATGATAAATCAATTACTAGTATTATATCCTACGAGCAAAGTATATATCTACTTAATAAAGTCCCATTAAAAAATAAAAAATAAATGAATAATACATATTCATATAAGTTAGTCAAATAAATATAATATTATATTTAATTATTATACGTTTAAAAGAAGACCATTTTGATGATTTTATATAATAAATTACGTCTTGATAATAAAGAGGGTTTTAAATTGAAAAAATAACGATATTGTTTATATTATTATTTTTTATATAGATTTGTTATTCAAACACATATGTATCATATTATATACTACAAATTAAAAATACTGAAATTCGGAAGGTACTTAAAACTTGAGTATAATTTTTTATTATTATTTTTTTTTTTATGAATTTTTAATTTTAGATATAATAAAAAAAAAAAAAAAAAATTATAAGAAAAAAATATAGAAGTTCACACAGTGGAAGGTAAAAACTATTGAGATATAATGAATTATCTGTTATGTGAGTGATTATTTATTGTCGTCATTTCGTTAGAAATATATTCTCGTCTTATATTACCAAAATTTTCTTGTGGGAAATTCCCCTCAGTTAAGAATTTCTGATTTAATTGGAACTACGTATTGAGGATAGTGATTGCAATGCGCAGTGCGGGATTTAAAAATGTTTAACCCTAATAAAATATGAAATTGGTGTCTTTTAAAAAAAAAAGATCATCAGTTTGTTCTGTAATTTTCCGACAAGTTACCAACTAAATGTCTACTGACATAAATTTTACCGACTTATTTTCCGTGTGAGTGGTTAGACAACCCCCGTCTCTCATGGCCCTTCAAAGAACGGCACCGGTCTCAGACACAGAATATAAAATGCACTATACTTAATTATTTAATTAAGATTTTATAATATAATGTTATAATAACCATTAAAATTTTTCAACTTTATATTCATAAATAGCTTAATAAACCATAGTTATTGTTTATTTTTTTTAACTTTGAAAATCCATTCTTTTACTCATAAAAATCGACGGTTCTCCGGCCGCTCGGCTAGTGGTTCACGACTCTTCCGTACCATACGGATCCGTCACACAAAACTCTGAAAAGGACCTGAGAGAAATGGCCAGACGCTATGCCATGATTAGTTGTATTGTTATTTTTTAATTTCCAACAAATTTTCGTGATATTTCCCTTATAACAGGTAGTTTTTCTTTACGTTTTTAAAAACTACTAAGAAAATAAAAAAATATCCATATAAAGACCAGCTAGAACGAAGTTCCTGTAAAAACCATCATACTAGAAAACTCTTATTTTACTTTTTACGCTCAAAATGTGTATACCTGTATATACAAAACCAAAAAAATAAAACCATTAAATTCGCCGGTACGCTTGGAATCTAAATCGACAACAATTTTGAACTCTATAATTCGATTGACCGGACTTATTTTGGCAAAATTTACCAGGAGATTGACCACAAGATTTGGAGATTTGGACGGGTCGAGGAGGAGAAACGGTACCTACACGAGTGACGGAGAATCGTAATGGTACGCAAAAGGCGTTAATAATTATTATAAAAAGTCAAAACGGCGTATAGTATAACGGCGATAATAACAGTGCGATTAAAGAATGGTCTTTTACTGGGATTAAGCATAAACCGTTAGTAAAATAGTAAACTAATTACAGGCGGGGGCGGCTATAAAACTGACGGGACGTTAAAAACCGTATACGCGCGAAATGAGGTATTTAATGTGCATATTAATAGCGAGTTCCATTAGCGCGACAAGATAAAAGATTTTATGCAGTATACGCGTAGTATTGACTATAATATATCGCATGTATCGTATACATCTCACAAATTCTTCGGGTGTAACGAGTACGAACATTTTTATGTACGATTTTCGATGTAAGTACGTCTATTGGCCGTATCGAATGATCGAATTGTTCGTTTTCATGCAGAGATATAAAAGGTAAAATTCGTTTCGCCATATTGTAACACACTATAACGTACAATATATGTATTTGAAACGTTACACGAGGCTATAATATTTTAAAATTAGTAAGTATAGTACATTCGTTCAAGTAAGTACCTACTCATGAAAAGTGGTGAATATACTGCATGTGGACGCCGGACACTGACTAGGTTAAAACACCGAACCAAATGTATCTGTGATTTCGATAAAAATATACGTTAATTTAACAATATGGTTGTTGATACACGTCCAATGAAATGTTTGTTGATTTAGAAATAAAATATTTGTTGACTTAACGGTAAAATGACAAAACGTATGATTGATTTAACAATATCATTTATCAATGTCTCGTGTAAAATTGTCTAATTGAATACGAATTTATTTGAACTACCTAACGAATATTTTGTTAATTCAATTATAAATATTTTGTATTTCTGTCTTTCTTCTTCTTCTTCTTTTTCTTCGAAGAACAAACGCCCATTTCTTAATGAAAAAAGTCAATTTAAACAGAATATTTTTTCAATTTAATAACACGTTGTATTTTGATAATAAAATCTGTATTAATTTTAAAAATTATTTTTATTAAATTATAATACTTATATATTTTGTGAAATTTACAAAATTAATTTGTTATTGTAAACACATTTTTTTATTAATTTAACAATTTATGTAGGTATACATTAAATTAATAAAAATTGTATTATTTCAACAAATATTCGTTTGTTAAATATTGATTATTGCATATTGTTAATTCTACCAATAATAGAATGTGAGTGAAGTTAAAGTTAAGTTGATGAGTTAATTTTTTTAAAACCTTTTCACTGAACTAGTTAATTATTTTCATTATTAACTAACTAACATAACTGGTTGAAATTCTAATTGTAATACCTTGAAGTTTTTCATTATCCTTAATCATTACACATTATTATTTTTTTCATTATCATCATTAATTTTCATAGCCACCCAGTTAATATATACTTATTATTATTATATTTTATAATTATATATTGATTAATGGGTTCTTATGAATGCTATTTGGTAATATAACATTAAATGCTAAAACAGAGTTTGCACTGAGTTAAGTTAATATTTTTTTCAAATATTACTAGAAATGAAAAAAATATTATAAAATAAAAATCTCGAATACATATATATGTCGAATACATATATATATGTCAACGAATACAACTATATACAATTTACCGAAATCCTTTAAAATAATTTAATTTTTATTATAAGTATTTAATACCAATCCAAGTATTTAAATATTAGTACATCATTTTACCCATTGTATAAAATGTACTTGTGTATAAATGTATAATATATTTGCATTATATGTTTTTTATTAGTTTAAATTTTTTATTGATATACTATATATGGATATATTTTTAAAATGTATAATATATAATTAATACTAATTGATTATATATTTTGGATTTTGTGTTTAAAATCGTAACTGGTGGTCAATTTTTTATATTATTGAACATAGTGACTATAGTGTAAACTTTATAGTCTATCTATAATATTTTAGTAATAATATTTCAAAATCAGAGATTTCGATGCACATGCTGAATTTGTTACAAGTACTTTAAATCTGAAAATACTATATTAAAAAAAAACAAATAAATCTAGTTTTTTTAAACTAAATACAATAATATACTATATTTACTTTTAAAATCAAGGAAGATGTAAAATATTGGGTCGTATCAGGACGAGCTAAGCGAGACGATCATCCAACATCCCGGTTTCTCTATCTTGCAGATTATACATTATTATAATCAACTTGTCGTAAATTCATCTGACATGTTATATATCTTATATTTAATTAATATATTCTATTAAAAAAATTGTATTTAATTATTTATTGTTTCTAATAAGAATCTTAGATTATTTAAGTATAAAAATCAAGTAATTTAATCATTTTCTTTGATCTTTGGTTCAAAAAAATGTGTTATTTAACAGCTTTATAAAGTTTTGTAGAAAATTAAAATCATAATATTTATAAAAAATTATTTATGGATGCCAACACAGTAATGTAATAAACAGGGGGAAAAATTCCTTATTTTCAAGAATTTATATTCAAATATATAGAAGTGTTTAAAAAAAATTGAAAAGGGCTTTGGGCTTATTCTCAGAATTACAGAAAAATGTAACAATACTTACGAAAAAATATTATTTTAATTAAGCGCGTTTATTTTTAATATTACGGAATAGTGATTAATAATATATTATGTTAATAATATAAAGTAAAAAAGAAGATATATCCAACATAAAATTAAGGTATAATTTATTCAGGTAAGAAATAGTTAAATGCTGGATAGGTTTTTTCGAAAGAAACGATACGAAACAAAATGAGATTTCTTCTTATAGGTAGAGAGAAAAATGTAATATTTTTTTTTTATTGAAAGCGGATATTAAAAATTTTAATTTTAATTTTTTCATCTTTGACTTACTTTTAAAGATAAAAGAAACAATTATTATATAAAATACAGTCCTCATGAAATTAAACTATATAATAGAAGTTGTGTAATTATTGATTAGTAGTTTTAGAGGAGTCTACGAACTGCCGATTGGACTCCTAGCTAGATTGATAATACAGTTGAATAGATAATATTATTATAATTATCTTAACTAATCTACAGCTAAATCGTTATTTACATGTCTAGCACCCATATCAATAAGTGGTTGACACTGAACTAATAAACGTTATTTGTTATTTTAGGCAGGTTATCTTTGCTTTGAAAAATGATATTTTTTTTTTTTATTACACATAGAATTATGTTACTGGATTTTATGTTTAAAACTATTTTGATATTTTATTCTACAATGTTGAACTGATAGTTGAATAATAATTATAGTAATGTAAATAAAATTTATTATTACGTCTTCAATAATTATCTAATTACTTAGTTTATATTTGTATGTATAATGATATGTATATATAAAAAAACAATAGGTTCTTTATAAATTTTAGATATATATATATTTTTTTATTACCACAAAACCGTTATAATATGAAATAACATAGGTAATTATTGTTCTGAAAATTATGATTTAATTGATCATAAGACCAAATTTTGTCATTAGTATACAAATGGAGTAATGCAATTTTTTTAAATTAAAATAATTTATATTAAATGTATATTTTAATTTAAATGTATATCTTATTTCAATGAATACTATTTGTAACCTGATCATTTTAAAATAAAACAAATTAATAAAATGTAATAATTAAAGGCAAAAACATAAAATAAATGGAGACATTTACCATATTTTCTGATTTCAATGTCTATTTAGTTGTAGTTTTCAAAATGTATCATCATATTCTAATATTATTGAATTCATTAAATTCATACATCAATGAAAATAAATTAAATTAAGAAAATGTTTAGTTTAATCACTATTTTTATTTTATAAAATTTTATATTATAGAAACATTCATAACCGGCGCATTGTATGGAAAATATAGATACACGAGTGTCATAGATACATCACGTATAAAATCTTTATCTTCCTATTTCAAATAATTAATGCCAGTATAAATTTTCATGTTTTTTTTTTCTTTATTTACAAAATTTTATTGAAAATACTTATGACGTTTTGTATTTCTCATTGTTTTCAATTTTAAAATATTGTTGGATGATACAACTATATTATTCATAAAGAAAAATATTATGAAGTGTATTATAATATGTTAATTTAAACACGTTTTATAAGTTGTTAAATTTGTTTGCATCTACGTTCTCTTAATAATTGAACATACTATGAAGAATTATAAATATAAAATGAACTGTAAATATTATAATATAACATTCTATATATATATATATATAATGTAGTATCAAAATAATTTATAATTATTTTTATATGTGAAACACATGGATTATCATAATATTAAAATAGAATTATCCTTTAATATGTCGACACATTGAGAAGAAAGAAAAAAATAAAAATCTAAATATCATAAGCATCATATATATTATTTAATTTGGATTGTGAATACACAGTTTACAATTTTGTGGATTTTATTCCAAAATTATAAACTAATTGATATTTTCCACGATTATGTATATTTAAAAATACTATATTATTATTATAGAAACCAAATCAAGTATTATTAAAAATACAATCGCAATACAATACTACGTCATTGGATAGTGATGAGTAGGGAAAAAACCCTCAAAATATGCATTTAAAAATACTACAATATGGCTACGAAATACGCATGTAAAATGTACAAATATACAAAAAATATGTATAAAAGTAATAAAATTTTAAAATATGCAAAATATGCAAAGTAAAATTGGTATTATTTTAATAAAAATGATATAAATTATGGGCATTTCTTATCGGATAAATTCTACTTTATTTTACAGTGGGAAATTGTTACTCTTGAGTCATGATCTTAAAATTTAAATATTCAAAATAATAATTTCACACATTTTTGTAGCTAGGAATAAAAACGCATACAAGTTCAAGTTAAAAATACAAATATGCTTTAAAAATAAAAATATTCACTAAATATGCAAAAAAAAGTTTAAAAAAGTTAGTTCTTATACCATTTCAAATAGTTTATTCTGATAAATATATGGATTTATATGTAAATTCGTTCTTTAGTGTTTAATACTCATATTTTGTGCATTCGTATTTGTTGTTTGTAATTATTTAAAATATTATTTAATGAATAACATCATTATTTTACAAATAACTTATCAATTATACAAAAAGAGGGTTTGGTTTTCAATAACTTGTAGTGATTCATTACAGATGCTTACAAACATTTTAAATCTGAATTAATAATAATTGCTGTATTTTGTTACAGAGTTCACATTTATTATGCAGCAGCTTATGTTATACATTCAGGAAATGCAATTATTCTGTTTGAACCCGAAATTCGGTCCCGGAAATAATATGTATTTTAAAGATTTATAAATTAAATAAATAAATGGTTGACATTAGATTTAATGATTTCTTAGTGTATCCCTTTCTGGGTGTAATTATCATTAAAATATCGCCGTCTTTCAAGCACCGAAATAGTTTTCGATTCGATTAATGTCAAAACTTGCCATCCTTAAATATGCATAATAAATAATATATTATTATTATAACCGAAATCATGTAATACCGGCATACTTGTGATGTAACTATTTCTAACAATATGTACATTGTACAATGTACATAACGCGAGACCGGAAGTAAAAGTTCCTCTCTTAGTGTATTCACAATTTAATTCATAATTCTACCGAAGATTTCCAATAACTCAATAAAATTCAAGGGTTCAAAGTAAATTAAGAGTTGATATTCCAAATCGTACTTATGTCATTAATTTAATATGGAATAAGTTAAATTAGTATTGTCAATGATGTTATTATAGAGACAGAAAAAAAAATTGATCAGCATATTGTAAATATATGTAGCTCTGTAAGCAAAAATATAAAATATCAGTAAATTATTTATCAATAATGACACAATATAATATCAATATTTCATTATTGATACACTATCAAAAATTGTGTAATATAGTTGAATACAGATAACTTGAGAACACTACAATATCAATGTATTGTTCGATGTATATGAAGAACAGTGCACCATAATACACCATTAATATAATAATTTTCACCAAGACTACACTTAAAACAAAGTTACAATTATAACAGTATGGATGTTTTTTAGACTACCTACGAATGACCATCATTGTATGATATTTGATTATAAATGATTATATTTTCAAAATGTGATAAGACACAATATTATGTATATTATTATAATAATGTTGTCTTGTACTGTATGCAAGTGTAATATTGTAATTATTTAAAAATATAATATAAGACGGTAAATTTGTTTGTTTAAATAATTACCATATTTTTTTACGTATTTAAAAAATATTTTTATTTAATATGATATATTATCATTTAATATGATTTCTAATCTTAAACAAAGTTCTAATATTAGCCCAGATAAGATACTTACTATATTTCTTTATAACTGTAGATTTACATTAATACCAGTAATAACTAATACATATAATTTATCTCTCAATAAAGGTATATTCCCATCGCTTTGGAAGGCGCTCTGTATTTTACCTATATTAAAAAAGGTGATCCATCATTTTGAATTATCACCCAATCTCTAAATTATTATCCATTCCGAACTTTTTTTCTCATTTAATTTCACTGAAATTAACAAATTTTTGCTCTTCATTGCTAACGAATAGTCAATTGGGTTTTATCTCAAACGTTATACTTGTCCATAACTCTTCTTCTTCTCCTTCGCCTTCTCTCCCAACTATTTGGGGTCGGCCACCCTAGTCCTACACTTCCACTTAACTCTATCTCCCGCATCTTCCTCACTTACTCCCACCCTCCTCATATCACTCGCCATTACATCCCCTCATCTCTTTTTCGGTCTTCCCCTCCCCCTTTTACCAACAACATGCATTTCCCTTACTAATCTTATTGCCTCAGTCTCTTCCCTCCTTAATACATGCCCGAGCCATCTTAATCTATTCTCTCTCATTT
>JAIPRL010003190.1:0-49541 GCA_025469235.1 Pemphigus obesinymphae | reverse complement strand
GTTATCAAAACTATAAATTAGGTGGCGTTTTAATCGCATAGATTCCCCCACCTTGATATTTACCGTAACAATTTGTCTGCACGTATTAATCCGTCGTTTCCAGTCCATACTATCTTAGTTCGTGGTATTAATTCAATGGAAAACTAAAAGTAATATTTAATATAATATGTAAAACAGTTTGTATCTAAATAAATTGCATACTAAAGAAATAGATACAAACGAAAAAAAGTCACTACCACGAATTCTTACATGTGTTTGGGCACTTCCAAGCACATCACTTATACAATATTATTCGAATAAGTACGATTAGTATATCCTAAATTATTATTATGTCATTTTTATAATAAATTATAGTAAACTGAGATTTATGTTTATATTTCCGCTGCAGTATGCATAATATTACTCTGTTATCGATTGAAAAACGTAAACACGGACCTCTTTGATGAGAAATCGGCCATTTTATAGGCTTCAATATTTTACATTGCAACTTGCAAGATATAGGAAGTTATGTATCTAGTTGTTTTTACATCTATGAGCGATGGTGTTGTAAGTATTTTATTGAAATGTAGAAATAATGTAGGGATGCGTTAAGTGTGAAACTCGTTTCCAACCAAGAATATACACGAAATTCGGAGGTAAGGTGTTTTATTGTTAAGCCATAAGCAGTGGAATATCCGGGATAAAAATTCAAGAGAAGCCCTCCCATATTTATTTTTTAACCAGTATATAGTGCTTTGTACCTACGCTTGTATAATTATCACTTTTATTTGATATATAACTTGTTTTTTTTATACAAATCGAACTTAAATAATACATTTATATATTATGTTTTGAAACTCTGTTGTGTCAGAGTGTCACAATATTGAAGATATTTTAGAACTTTATGATAGTCTCATAGTCTTTGGAAAATATATCATATCTTAAAGTTGAGGTGCATTACTCTGGCATTCCAATATTTTTATTAAAAAGAAATTATTTTACTATTTTTTAATTGTACCATAATTTGTACCGTAAAATTTCCAAGAGAAAAATCGGTTTTCAGTTTTGGAGTTTTTGATAACTTTGAAACTGAATACTTATATATCACTTAATATTCATGAATTAATAAATTAATTGTTAAATTTTTTGTTTTTAATAATATAATGATATAATAATACAAAACCGTTCGAAAAATCACAGTATAATTAATCTTTCTTCTGATGCAAGATATACATTTTATGATAATTATGTACTGTATTATACACATAGAGTCAAACGGGTTGTAAACGATAAAAATAAAAATGTTTTCCTCTTACTATTAAATTTGAATTACTAACTATATAGCGTAAATGATTATATAATAAAGCGTAATGTGTATACGTGTATACATTGTCTCTGATAATCTTATAATGTAGGAATTATTAATTTTTCTCAGAGTAGGTCCAAAATAATTAAAAACTAGTACAAAATACAATCACTATATAACACGATCAGTATCATTTTTATTTTTATTATCAAAGTTTATTGATTAATAAAAAAAAATTTATAATATACTTAAGTAAAGTCAAATTTCAGTGACCATTTTACGAAAATGAATAGTTTCCATTACATAAAATGCACAATTTTATACGAACTTTGTATGAAAACAATTATTATTTTTGTACGATAATTTAATAAAAAATTATGAAACACAGTTGCCTAAAAAAAAACAGTGAATCTTCAAAATTCACTCAATGAATGGCTCTTTTTTATTTTAATATATCCTTCGCATAATCGAGTTCAAATAAAATCGGTGTTGATTATGGATTGTTTTAGCTGTAGCCTGTAGGTATATATATATATATATTTATATTGATTATGACAATGCATATTTTTAATTAAACATAAATACAAGACAATATAATTATTTTGAAAATTTATAAATCAAATTTAATTTAGGTTATAATCACCATTAGATAATTGAGTTCTTAGTCACTGAGACGAATCCGTCTACATTTTTTTTTTTATTGATGTGAGGATTTATCTGTATCTGAGCTGCAATCGGAAGACTGCAGACATATTATTTATCGCAAAAGTTTGCGTGCACATAAACATACAAGAGGTTAAAATATGATCGTTTAAAATATTTTCCACGTCAACGTCTAATGATTATTGTTATAAAAAATTTGTAACTTGAATGATTTTAAATTATAATGTGAACTAAATATTTGAATGTAATTTGTAATCATGTGGTTTTTGTATACGAATTTTGTATACGTTTTTGTTCATGAATAATACATTTTGTCTGTAATCTATTCAATTCTATTAAAAGAACTTGGATAATATATAATATAATGATTACACCACAGGATTAGTGATTACCTGCTTTTCCTATTATAGGTAGGTAAACCTACAAGTAAAACAAAACTATTTATTTTATTATTGGTGTTGTTACGCATGTCTATTTATTTTTTATTTTTATTTATTTTTTTTTTTGGATAACAAGACTAAACAGAGTATTATATGTTTTTGGGTATACGTGTCCGATATGTGTTTTAAATAACACGTCTAACAGTGATTATTTTTTAGTTTACCAGTAGTAATTGTTTATGAATGTGGAAAAATATCGATCGAAAAACAAAAAAAAAAAATGTTAAGGTTTAAAAAACACTACCTACTATATATAGTGATTAGATTCAAAAAACTATAACTTTCACCATAATCAATTATTTTATTAGTGTATATAAATTGAATACAGTAAGAATGATTTTTCATCAATATTATATATATTATATTATTTATTGGAACCTTTCCTATTGAACATTTTAACGTATTCGGGATCAATGTATATTTGTGGATATTTCCTGATTTTTTTTAAGGCCGTTTTGAAATATAGTATCAAAGAAATACATTTTTAAATATATTATATAATATTTATTTAATCATTAATCATAAATTTATATAATAGTATATACCTATATAGGTATATTTATATTTATACGAGTATATTATTTAAAATATTGGGAAACCTAGAGAAATTTTCCTAATAATAATGCTATTTTTACCTGAATTCCACTAAAATTAAATTTTTCGCCAAGATTTATAAATGTAATCTTAAACTAAGAAATAAACACATCGAGCATAAAAATTGAGACGAGTACTGAACTCATTAGCTATTGTTATTATCCTGTATTCCTGTATGCTATCAAATAACAAGCACACACGTCAATGGTAACTTTAAAATACATTCTCGGGAAGCAATTTTAGTGTATTATTAATTATTAATTAAATAAAAATAATAATTATTAATTATTGGTGGTGGGCCTTAAAAGAAAATTTTTTTCTGTGATACTATTAGGTGTGTTACGTTTGTGCCTATACTAACCATTTTAACTTTAAATAACATTAGAGTTATATTTTAATTTTTTTTAATTTTTCATGAGTCATAATGTTAGCATATAATGTACAATTTCTGACACTGTGTGTGACTCTTAAAAATTATTGTTAGGTTAAATTATGGCAATTATTTTTGACTAATTTTTGCACTTTTAGTAACTATAATTGACACCGACATTTTCGTTCATGTCAAAATATCAAATCATTAAAATATATTTAAATATAAGAAATCAGAACACATATAATGTTTGAAGTTACAATGTTTACTAGGTAGGTATGTCGAATATATTTTTCTCACTCCAAGGTTGAATACATTTAATATTATATATTATACTAATTAATTACTACAGTATTAGAGTACATATAGTTATAAAATTTTACTATATACCTAATATTTGATTATATTAAACACAGTTTATATTATAATTTTAATAAAATTTAAACAAAAAATAAAATTTGATAACATATAAGGAATAGGGTTTAAATACTCAACCTCTCCCTTTCCCAAAAAAAAAAAAAAAATATATATATATTGTATAACAAAAACAACTTCTCGATATGAAAACTTCGATTTCTCTCTCGTGATTTATCCATACAACTTTATTTATTTTCATCGTTCAATAATTATTATTGTTTTTGACCGCAACGGTACGGTTTACGTATACTTTAAAAGCAAAACTAATCAACAAGACAATAACGATTTCATTGCCGAAAAGTTTTAGCGTAAAACGAAACTTTTTTTTTTACTCCGTGCGCGTACCTATATAGGTGTACATAAAGAAACGCTATTAAATCCACACAGAGTAGTAATATATAGTTGTGCAGTTTCGTTTATTGCCTTAAGAGTCAAAGTGTTATGACGGGAGTTTAATAACCACGTAAAATGAAGAGTACGAATTCCATATTATATATGCATGTAGCCTTCGTGTTTATTTAAAATTTGATGTTCCGAGGAAACCGGACAAGTTACACTTATACAAAAGGATTAGGCACTCAAAAAATAATAATATTGTAATATTTATTAATAGGCACCTATATATTATATATAATAAACAAACAACAGATTATATTATTTATAGCTATATAAATAATATATATAAGGATAATAAGGAATAAGGCCTTGTTTTAAAACTTTCGATTTTTTTTATGTTTTTTAACCCTTAATTTCGTGTAATCGTATATATAGTATAAAGAGTATTGTGTAATGTAAATTTTTAACTCGACCCGTTCATATTTTGCCTCCAGATATAGTTGAATAATGACCAAATGGGATTGAGAATAATTTAATTTTAATTAATTGTAGATAACTATAATAATAACTAACTACTGTTGTTTCAATATTAAATTTTCTTTATTCAACATATTATATCGAAATTTTCTGCAACGCCCATCGGTATATAAAGTTAAAGATATTAAAAAACTGTAAAATAATAATAGATCCTTGAGGTAAAAAAGAAACGTAATTTGAATTAAATTGAAAATTGATACTATGAGGGCTATTTAAAGGAGGACAAGAGAGAGCACTGCATCTTTCTTCGAAAAATAAACAGGAAATTGTTTTCCTTAATAATATTATAAAATAATTGTCATAATACTTTTATGTACTGGCATGATAAAAACAATTATTGAATGTATAGAAGAATGGGTTATAATATGTTATAAATTTAGAGTCCGGATTTATATGCGATTTGTGTACGACTTGTTTAACAGATAGAGTACATATAGGGAAAAGTTTATTACGTGGGGAACGTGATACGCGGTATTCCGTATTATTTAAAAATACTCAGCCTTACTTTATTGAAATCTAATCAAAAATATCAATAACCAGTTGATAAATTTCCCAAAGAAATAGTGCGCAATATATAATAATTTGTTCAATGGATATTGTTTTATTATTAACTAAGTAACTTCTGTTGGTTTGACCTTATATATTAATACATATACCTATATATTTTATATATATATATATTTTATACATATATATATATATATATATATATATATATTATATTATTTCATGTCTTTTTGACATTGTTCACTTGATTTGAAATTTAAAAATATTGATGAAAAAAAAATTTGCATATATAAGTGCATATATTTTGGATAAGAGCATATTTTTGCATATTCCTTACAAATTTTAATAGCATATTTTAAGTTTTTTTGATGTATAAATGCATATTATTTTAAGCTTTTATAGTGTACACAAATTTGAACCTTAGTTAGAACATAGTTTATAGGCACAGTAATTATTGTCGTTATTTATTTTTACAAGCATTTTTTTATTTTAATTTTAATTTATTAGACATCGATTTTCTTTGTATTTATATTTATACTACGACTATATATATTAAAATTATTTATATTTCTATTCCATTATTTTGTTTTATTATTTTCATAAAATGTATTTAATGTTGTTTAAAAATAACAGTTTTAATTAATAAATGATTTTTAAACTTATTTAAAGAAATATGTATAACTGGCTCCCCCAGATTAATTTTTGCCTTCTACACGCACTGACGCTATGCGGCGATAATTACCGTGCGTGTGACTTCATCATCTCAGATTGATTGTTATCTCTACTCGTATGTTATGATTACTGAAATGATATTATAATATCATGGCACAATTTCACATTTAATATATGATTACACGATTTTACAGGTGTGTAAATAGTACGTTTCCTTTAACTGTGGTAATTTTTCTTATTTTATATATAATTGTTTATATACATGTCATTAACACACCTACCGGGATAATAACATTATTTCGACTATATACACACATCTTAACAAAGCCCAATTATTATACTAGAGCACATTCCTATTATTATCATTGTTACCTGACATAAGTCATTTATATACCTATAAATTTCCCCAAACATTGATAGTACAGGGTATTTTAATTTAACATTTTTCTCTAAGCGGAAGACCATTTTTGTAAAACCCTTATATATGGAGCGAGACCATAAGCAATTGCTTTGGTTGCTTTTCCTTACCTCCGGCCTTACTGCAGTATTTTGTGGATTTCTAGGATAAGTTTTTTTTATATATTTTAAATACAATTTGGAAGAGAACTAGTAAAACGTACGTATAAGGACATCTTGACGTAACTCGGATAGGTAGTGGTTCACTTGATTCAAAATTGATTTTATTTGGTTGACGATTCTTTTTCATAACAGAAAATCGTGTAGGTACAAATCTGTAATCACGGGTATACACTTGTATATAATATAGTCGCACCTGTTAACCATATATTTGTAACTTTTCTTTTCGCTGCCAAATAGTCGGTAAAACTAAATCTTTTGCTACACAACACTGTCACCTCCATTCTATTTAGTTCTTTTATGAACAACTTTTGAATTATTTGCCCCATTCATCACACCGTGGACATTTTCGAGAGAGCGTATAAGAGGGTTTGATCAAAACCGGTCCCATTGTTACGTTGTCCATCAATATATCAAACATTTTACCGACTTCCATCACCCAAAAAATTCAGAATTATTAAGGTTCAAATCCATACAAAAACATACACACATAATATGTATTATAATACAGGAGGGTACCTACTATATTATAATATTACAATAGTGCCATTCATTTATCCTTATGAAATATTGTTAGAAAAAATGTTCATTTAATACAATAATAATATAATATATAAAAATTTTTCCCTCTGCGCTCGATATTAACGTTTCCTAATTTTATTATATTGATGTATAATATATAATTCAACATTACATATCATGCATCATCATTGACGACATACTTATAATGCAAATAACTAATAAATTAAACCAAAACGTATTAAGATGAAAAATAAATAAATGATATAATATATATTATAGATTAGAAAAAATCATTTACTATTTGATACTTTTATTTTTTAAATAATAATATAATACTATGCTTTTTTGTTAAATACTTATATAGTATATATTTCAGTTAGGTACCTGTTTATTTTTCATTAGATTTATATATATATATATAATAGGTTTAGTATAGGAAGACATTTTATTTTATTTTCTCATATAATATTGAAACATTGAAAGTACAGTTTTATTGATAAGTAATTTAGTAATACTTATACTTATATTTATTTTTATTATAGTTACCTATCTTTAATACATGATGGATAGGTCCTGAATTTTGGTCCTCTAAATCAGTGAGGTTTGTCACATCGATAATGGATATTATCGATATTATTATAGAATTATTTACAGATTTGAGTCAGTGTGTTCTTCCACACAGATAGATTCATTATCATTATCATGTTTAATCGATAAATCCAAACAATAATAGGTATGGGTTTCTGAAAACTAGATACCTTTTTTTTACTAAACGAAATTTTCTTACGTCTCTTAACAAATATATCCATATATATATAAACACATATCAATATAATAATTTTCTAAACCATTTTTAAGGAGCCTTGCCAAACTTTTAGTGGGTCTTAACTTTAGATATATGATATATATATATATAGAGATATATATTTACAAACTTGAAATTTTTACCAAATACGTATATTAGCATATTATGAATGCAAATATTTTAATTTTTTTTAAATTTTGGCTATTTTTAACAATTTTAAATTTTGAGACATGTAATTATATACTCTGAATACATTATTAGTATAATCTACAGTAAGTATCAAGTAAAATCACAGGAGCTTTGCTCAGAACCGTTTTTTAAGAAAGAAATGATTTATCATTGCTTTCAAATTCAATATATCCGTCATCATTATCCTATACAATGTGCGAATGGCTTCGTGGCTTCTGAAATTTCTAATTTGTTTATTATTGGAGATTCTTAATAATATATGTTATACCATACATTTTTAAATTATTCTGTGTAGGCAATTTTTTAGATGTTTATTTGAATGATGAAATTTTAACAATTAAATAATTTTAAAATACATTTTCAATGAAATCTAAAAATAGTTTTATATCTGTGCAATTTTTTATTATAATTGTATGATCATGATATTTGCTCAAAAACTGCTTTTAGTATTTTAATAATAGTTTGATCAAATTTATCATAAAAGAGAAATAATTACATTAAATAAAAAATGAGAACTTAAACTAAGACTGAGCATTATGTTTTTGTTTGATAAATATGTTTAAACATCTAAAATTTGTGATTGAAAAACGTAAAATTTTGAAATTTTGAAATTAAAAAAATGTATTTAAATAAAAAAGCTCTGAATGTTCTTCCAAAGTAAATATTCTCATCTATCATATTCTATTTAAATTTTGTATCTATCTACGATAACTAGAAGAGAAGTTGTACTTAAAAAGCGAAAACGTGTTTAATGCCGTTAAAATACATGTGCCCCTTAATTATAATATATTAGCTAAATCACTAAATCAGCTGATATACGAGTATATACGAGGGGAGTTTGCTGGTATAGGGTTACTCCCCAGAGGCTTTTTTTTTGTGGTTATTTTAAAAAGATATAATAAATAATTTTAATTTGTCAAAATTCATTGTGTGAATATGTTGACACGTCTTGACAGTTGATAATAATGATAAGTATTGTAAAATAACAATATTTAAACAAATTAATTTAATCTATGAGTGGATAAACTGTAATTTTAACATTTTCTGCCAAAGCACAGCTAATATTTACAGTAAGAGCCATGGTAGTTAGAGCATTATTATAAACATTTCTAAAATATTTTCTTGTTTTATGATTTTTATGGTAATTATTACTTTAAATATTTAGTAGTTACTAGTGCGGTACGGTATATTGTAAATATATTTAAATTAACGGAAATTGTTTGATCAAAAAATGAAAGCAATGGAGCCCATGAAAAAAAAAATAAACTCTGTTGATTGGTATTTTAAAAGAATTTACAAAACTAAGGTAAGTGTTAAAATTTACACCATACAGCACGAAATAGAAAACAGTTGATAGGATTATTAAACTAAATATTTTGAACTTTAAATTTTAAAAAGTTTTTCGGTAAATTTTATACATATACTTACTTTATAATATTTCTAATATGTACATTGATCCTAGAGACTAGAGCCCAAAAATATTAAATTAAGCTAATATATAGATACTTATATCGACTGTTAATATCAACATGAATTATTGTAGTTTATTAATTTTACTTTTACTCCTTTATGTTTAAAATTCTTTATTTATTTACTAATTTACTATTACTTATTTATTATTTATTTACTATTCAATTTTTTTATTATAAATTGTAAATTTGTATTGTAGCTTAAATGTTTGCATTAAATAATTTTTAAAATTGCACTAGCTTTATTTATATATAGTTTAATTTAAATAATAATTTATTATTAATTAATAGTTAATCATACAAATGAAAATTTTTTTTTGAAAAATTCCAGGCCTCGGGAGGAATCACCCTCCCTTTATTTATATACCCCCCCCCCTATATCGTCGGACCTGACTATTATCTTATTATAATACTATCATTAAAAAAAATAAATATGAAATTTAAATCTAATGGCTTTCAAATCCATGATATCAATATAATATGTTAACGTAGATGTATTTACATTGTATAATTTGTCTAATTACAAGACTTATAATAGAAGACTATAAATTTTGTATTAGTAGTAAGATCAATTGAAATTATTTTAAAAAATCATTTTCATTTACAGTAATGACATTTTTTCAGAACATATTGTATAAAAAAAGAGCCAAATTATGTTATAACAAAACAAAATTAAAAATTGTACATAATGAAGTTCATTGAATATTACATGTATACCAATCAAAATTCAAATATATTTGATTATTTTTAATTCTTGATAGTAATATTATTCAATTCAAAAAGCATGTATACAAATTGCATATATTATACATATATTACTCGTACCTATATATCCAAGAACATACAAACATTAAAATTTAAAATTGTAGTTTTAATTTTTAAGTAAATATTTAGAGTTAGAAATATTGGTCATAATAATATATTATTAAAACTATAACGTTGTTTGAATAAACACATTTTTTTTTTATAAACTCCTTATTTTTTTATTTACATTTAAATGCATTCTCCACTATTTATTTTGCTTTGAAACCAGAACATTATGATACATAATATTTTATTTTTGATGTGGAACTCGAAAATAGTTAAATATTTATGTTTTGATTACATTTATACTTAAGCACATTCAATTTGAACAAAAATACAAACATTTTGCTTTAGATTAGTTTAAAACATTTTTTCAACATATACGATTATTAAGAATGGGTTGGCTATAATGCGATTTAGATGTTTGCCAAACGATAGGTATAACAAATTCACATCTACTTTATTGTCATACACTTGAAAATAAATTCAATATTTTTGAAGTTAGTCAACGTTCTATGTATAATCATTTATTTATTTATTTTTGTGAATCAATTTAAATTCTACCAATGGTCATAATTGGTAGCAAATAATGAATTAATGCACTCAAAATAATGAAATATTTAAAAACGTGATCCCTAGAAAAATATAAAATGAATTTTTTTGAATTTATGTTCATTATTATTTTTAATTATATTTCATTAGTGTCATATATATATATGTATCTATGATATTACAAAATTGTTTTATTTTTAATATGAATCATTTTGATGTAGTACATTATATCATTATGAGTTGTTCCATCATGTTTATTTATCATTTTACTAAAAATGTTTATTGAATAAATAAAAGTTTACATTACATACGTCCTAAATAATTTAATATGGTTTATTTCAGAAACCTCGGTGTTACATACGTGTATTTCAATTATTGGAGCTTTAGACAGTAAACGAATGAAATAAATTAAATTTTTATCTCTTTTCAATACACCAAAAATATTCAAGTAAATATTCTTCCAGAATATATTTATCTGGCGTACAATAGTATTCATTTTTTAGAGCACATTAAGATCATCAATATACTTTTATCCTACATACACATATATCTGTACATATACATGCTCGAGTATGGAGATCTCCATTGTCAACATTTTAAGAGCACGTATTCTGATTTTATTATAATATACTATTGGTATTCACTGTTTTCACCAATAGTACCTTATATAATTATAATAATATGGTAAAATAACAGCCGAAAAATCTATTATTTTGTTGCTCGTGCTAAAAAACGAACGGGTCGACTTAAAAAAAAAAACCAATAAACTCAGCGTTATAGAAATCTGATTGTAATAGGGTATAAATATATTTAAGGGGTCTAGGACATTTCGATGAGGCGTTTTTTTTAATGTGATTTGTAATTTTAGAATAAAATATATATTACAAAAAATTATAATATATATAATGAGATAAATATATATAAGTATATGATAACAAGTATCGTTTTTATTAATTTTTTCAAATTGTATGTGATAGTTATTATTTATTGGATTGGGTACAGTCTTACAATAACATTAAAGTATTTAGGTTTAATTTTTGATAGGTTAGGTATATATATAAAAAAAAAAAAAAACAAATTTTTATCATACAATTTCATACTAATATTATATTCGCTTACTATTTTATATAATATAAACATTTTAAATTTATATAAAAAAATGAATTAATAATTTAAAAAAAAATTTAATAATATACAATTTAGGTTTATTTTAAAGAAATATTATATGTTATTCCCTCTAAATATTCAATACCTACCCTATCAAAAATTAAATCTAAATACTTTAATGTTATTGTATAACTACTATACCCAATACAATATATAATAATTATTACATACAATTTGAAAAAATTAATAAAAACGATATTTGTTATGATATATTTGTTTTATTATATATATTATTATTTTTTGTAATATATATTTTATTTTAAAATTATAAATCACATAAAAATAAATGGCGCGCCGAAATGTCTGATTCCCCATTTAAGAAGTCTTGAATTATTAAACGCCCCAACAATATTTTTTTATGAATTGTTAAAAAAGAAAGGATTATATGAATTGTTTTTTACGATGCGTCGATTATTATTCATAACTCCAATAATGCATAAAGAAATTGTTCGCTATTATAATAATAATTGCACTAATTCAAAAGTACATTCCTACATGTAAAAACTCTTTTTGTTTTTAAAAATGTGTACAGTTCCTATCAAAAATTATCCGCTGTATCTTAATTATTATCTTTTGTACCTTATGAATCTTAATCAAATCTTAATTTTGGGCTATTTATAGCAATTTCCAATTTTGAGTGTTTTATTTCATTATAATCTTAATTTTAGGTTGTAAGACCTGAAATTTTAATACAGTATTAAACAATTGCGTCAGCTACACAGGAAATAAATTTAAAAATTGATAAGTACAATATGTTTGTATTATTTTTAGTATTATTTTGGTATAAATAATGAGTTCGAATTTCATGGCGTTGCACGGGAAAAAAATTGTAATTGTTCAACTTCTTTTGGGCATAACTCGCTATGGAAGCAAAGTTTTTTTAAGTGTTAATCGCCCAAAATAACGTTTAAAATATTTAAATTTCAGTAAGAAGCTTTATCTAATATGTAATATATTTTAGTACACCTTTAAATTTTTCAAAATTCAACCACCTTTTTTTTAAAAAATCCTTAGTGCTCACCTATGTTGTATAAGAAACTTCTGTGCAAAATGTAAAATCCCTAGACCTAGTGATTTAGACTGTGCGTTGATTATTATTTTAGATATTACAGCTGTACCGCTTTTACCCGCAAGACGTTGCCGTGAAAAAAATTGTGAGTGTGGAATATACCTTTTGAGTGTTACACAACGGGTGTTACATAGCGTGTTACCCGTCACGGCTTTGTCCGTGTTATTTTAGTGTAGAAAGTATATGAGTGAATGCAATAAAAATTAATTTTCTACAATTTCCTCAGAAGATAATGTGAGCAGTAGAATATAAAAAAACCTTTTTTCTTGGATTTATTAAAAAAGGATTTTCATTGTTTGGGCTCGGTGAAATATATGTATATATTAAATTTTTTTACAATAATCTCTTCAATGGACATAATTTTAAAATATTTTTAACGCTACACTAGATCTAATATTGCAAGACGGGCAGCTAGAGATTATTGCATCCAACTCAACGACCCGCAATCAAAATAAATTAACAATTAACTAATAATAATAAATAATAAATTATGTAAAGCATAAATGCAGTTGAAATCGTTACCCGGAAAACTCGAATAAACAAATTACAATAACAATGTACACGTAAATTGCCCATTTTCGCCCATTTCAACCGTTTAAAATCAAAATTTGTCGAAATCCTCTCTTGGCGGCCCTTTACGCATCACGAAACGAAACTACAGAAGATAGATATGGAAGATCTATATAACATATACCTAAGGGTCATCGCGTAGGAATTGTTTTTCGACAATCCTAGGTAATCTGCAGTTTTACAATTTAACCTCTGCACTCTCATATTGGGGTCGTTCCCGTACAAAGGTACGCGCGCATATAATATATTATACGGTTGCGTGCGGTGTGTTTTGTGTTGTTATATAAGACCGTTGCAAGTACGATAATATGTATACCTATACATAATGCGCAACGCACGTCGCCGTAAAGTAACGTAAAATTATTATAATCATTTTTCCTTTTTTTCTTTTTTTTTCCCCCGTTCGGAGAACGATGGGCGTAAAGAGATAATATTATCGGAACGAGAATAAGACACCCGACGGCGAACGCGCGCCGTTGACAAACTCGACACTTCCAAAACGGTAATCCGAATCATCGATGATCAGACAACGACAATAATAATAATTAAGTGATGTTACGAACCTAGATTTTTGAGGTCGAACCGAACTTTTTAAAATTTTAACGAACCCGAACCGAACCGAACTTCCAATCTTTTATTCGAACCCGAACCGAACTTCATAAAAAAAAAAAAACAATACAATAATATAAATTACCGTATTTTATTAATTATGTATATTTGCATAAAAATTTATTAAGTAGGTGCCTCTTAAACATAATTTTAAGTCTAAGTAAAGAAGGATTCCACATTTTTCCATTTCTTTTTATCGTTTTTCTAAAAATTAGTTTCAAATTTTTTTTCCTAGGTTCGATATTCGAACTGAACTATTTCGTGTTTAGTTCGGTTCGAATATTTCCAATTTTGAGTTGGATTTTCGAACCGAACCGAACACCCCGGGTTCGGTTCGGTTCGGTTCGAAAATCGAACAGTTCGTAACATCACTAATTAATAATAATATATATTATTATAATACGCAGTAATATTGTGGATAAAATACGTGGAAAAAACAGGCAATAATATATTATATGGACACGGACCTTTGGTTAAAATACGATGATTTGAGTCGGGTAGTGTGTCGTAAAGCCAAAAAAACAAAATCAAAAAAAAAAAAACAACGTCAGTCACGCGGGTGTGCCAAAACGGTCACACGCGCGTTATCACACTCGCCGTATATCATTATTATTAGGTACTATTATTATTATTATTATTATTACTATTATTATTATTACCACCGTCGCGCCATTGTGCCTATATATATTTGTATACACCCCGATTGTCGTCGTATACACAGTAACGGTGAGTAAGTGGAAGGGGGGGGGCAGCATCCGTCGCTGGTATAATTTACGATATACTTACACACACATACAAACGTACGTACACGCAGGTATATATACGCATCACCTGGAATACCGTGTATATATATATATATACAGCTGTGTATAGTTGTGTGTGTGTGTGTGTGGTCGATGGGGTGAGGCAGGGGAGTAAAGCGTATTATTATTATCATTATTATTATTTTCGTGTGTGTGTGTGTGTGTGTGTATACATTGTGTGTAAATCTTGTAAATTTCTATATATATAATACGTGCGTGTGTGCGCGTGTGTTGATAATGGCAGCGTCCCGTCGACCCCTGCACGGTCGATGAATAGAAAACGGCCGGCGGGGGTGGGGGAAACGAACCCCTTTCATTCACTCGATGGGATTTGCACGGCGACGGGGACTCGATGCTGCTGCTCGACTGCTGCTGCTGCAGCGAACCGCACGTTCCACGATCGTGCACTGCGTAGTGTCGCAGCAAAACGGTGCGAAACATAATATCAATATATATATATATATACATAGGAGAACACACTGAACCAAAAATAAAATATCATTGGTGCAATTAACAGCACGCGATAATCGAATTTTAACGAACGAAAATTTTGTGGAAATAATACGGTTTTTATCATTTTCGTGTTTAATCAATAAAAAAAATGTGTTTACAATTTCACAAAATACCTATATATAAGTGAATAGAAATAATTTGTTGTACAATTAATACAGATTTTATCGTTATAATAAAATATGCTATTAAATTGAAAAAATATTCTGTTTGAATTGACTATTTTCATTAACAAATGGGCGTTTGTTCTACGAAGAAGAAGAAGAAAGAAAGAAACACAAAATACTAATTGTTAATTCAAATAAATTTGTATTCGATTAGACAATTTTACCCAAGACATTGTTAAAAAATATTGTTAAATCAATAATACGTTTTGTTATTTCACTGTTAAATTAACAAATATTTTAATTTTTAAATCAACAAACATTTTATTGGACGTACATTAACAACCATATTATTAAATTAATCTATATTTTTATTGAAATCACAGATATATTTGGTTCAGTGAAGAGAAAAAAATGACAAACTTTGTGTAGGCATTATTGTGCCCGCACTGAAATAGGTATAGTTAATTGCAAGCACAAGTAAATAGGCATGTCAGCTATAATTCCAATTTTGCTATCACTACGCATGTTCCCCAGACATGGAATAAACGATAACACTATCATGGATGAAAGAGTCTTGGTATCTTATCATATCTATAATTTTGTAATTTTGTGTTGTGAGTTTTTTGTGATGTTATAATATGTACAATAAAAATACAAATTTCGTAAATCCACACATTAATGAACATATTTTCATATATGGTTAAACCACGGAAAATACCTACTATTATATTATTCTAATATGATGGTGTCAGATGTGTACCTATCTAATTGGAGTCAAATGACAGATTATCTGTGATCAAATATCAATATGGAATTCAGAGCACAGTTATATCTTGAACTGTAATTTCTGAGGTAAATTTCTACATTAATTATTTGTTTTATTGAATAAATATGTTTACTATAATAACTTATGTCCTTATTAAATCTCCTGCACGAGTTATTCGGACAACTTGGTAACATACAATTTGGCATTTTAATTGTGTAGGCACCAATATATTTTATTAAAAACAATTCAAAATATACTAAATAAATAATAATACATGTACTTTTTAAGAAACAAAGGTGGAATACGTCTTAATTAAACAAAACGATAATGCGCGCAAGTGTTTTATTAATAGATATTTTATTTCATAACAATATTACAGTCATTTTACATTAAGCCGTAAAAAAATTTTCCATGCATTTTGTCGTTTATTCCATGTCCGGGGAACATTTTTTGCGCCATGTTACCTAACCTAACTGACATGCCTATTTACTTATGCTATGGTTAATTGTCATATAAAGTGTGGTTGGTATAAGTTGGAGTTCCCGAGTTATTCGTACGATACGTATTTCATACGTACTATTGAAAACATCGAAATTTCCATCACTATAAGGTCCTATACCTATAGAAACCAGTTATTTATTGTTTTTATCATTTTTTCATCAATACTAACGATACGATAGTTTGACACTGTAATAATTTATAATGATATAGTACGAATGTATTGTGAATGGTTCAAAACCAAAATATTCTACACGACCATATGCCCGAAAATGTTCTGTATTTTAAAGTCGGAATAAATACCGATTCGCATAATTATTTACAATGGAATCACATAGATTCTAAATCAATATTCCTCTTCCACCCCTCCCCCTTCTCTTCCAACTACTTGGGGTTGGCCAACCAATATAGGTACTAATATTAGAACTTTAAACATGTTCTCCCGAGAAATTCGAAAAAACTGAGTGGGAACCATTGTGCCCGTGAATACGTTTGTATTCACATTCATAAATACATTTTTTTATTTTTGTATTTCATTATTGTATGACCGTACATATATTTAAAAATATTATTATTTTTCCAAATTATTAAAAATATTATGGACATTAATTATCATTAACCACTGAACATTTTTTCAATATATACTGTTTAGCAATCTCTGCTATATATTTGCTAATCGTGATGTTTTACAATATGCATGTTATTAAAATGAAAGGGTGTCTAAATCAAATTTTTTCAAATTCGCTTTTTAATACCATATTATTATTGGGATTTTTAATACGCATATTTTTAAGACGAAAATGAAAGGAGTTGGCTCATTAAATAATTTAGTGAAAAAATACAGAAAATGAAAACATTCTAAATCATATAAATAAAAATATTACAGATTGAAACTTAGATATGCACTCCTGAACAGTTTTAAAATATCACGATATAAAATACCCTTTCATTCTAAGCCAACGAATTGTTCAGTAGAGCGTTTTCAAGATTCAATCTACAATATTATTGGTATACACTAAGTATATAGAATTTTTTTTAACTTTTATCTAATGAGTTTTATTTATTTTAGTACATAGGTACCTACTGATAAATCTCGTTTTCAGTTGAAAATTGGGATTTTAAAAATGCTTCTGGAATCGTAAGATGATATACACACAATTATATTTAAAAACTTTCTAAAGAAATGTCGAAAAAGATGGGAAAACGAAATTATTATGATTATTTTTTTACACAGGTATGATTTTTTTTTTAAACCAGATCTTTTCGCTACCCAATGTTTGGGAACCCCTACACTATATGGATATATGGTATACCGCATGAGTCCGATTACCACGATCGGTTCGATAAAAGATATCGCGTATATGAATATATACACACCATATAATATAGCTATCGACGATTGCCCCGAAATAAGGGATTTACATAGTTGGTCACGTTCGTCGAAACGTTTAACTGGAGATATTCAAGGAACACCATATTCGGAAGGTTAACGACCGCGACGGCATCGCAGATCGAATACGTATTGAAATATTATTAGATCAAATGAAGATAATTTTCAAAATACGTTTAATAGAAGTTTTAAATTATCATACATAATTTGTTTTCGTGATTCGAGTGTATAGTGTATACCTACTTTAGTAGTTGCGTAATTATATGATTAAAAAAGATATTCGAGTAATATAAACCCAGGAAGAGCCAACAATTAATTACATTAGAAAACATTGTGATTTATACGGAAATGTAAAATGTTAATACAAAATGTGTTAAATAGCAATCGTGTTTTTACTAATATACTTTCAAAAGATTTTTGTGGGAAAAAAATACGAAATAAAAATAACTATACATACCAGTTATTACAATATGAATATGATTTCGGATGTACAATGAAAACGTTTTTAACGTAAAAAAAAAAAATAAATAAATACAACCCGGCGACTTAGGCGGCTACCTTATTATTATATTTTCTTGATAAGAAAAAAAAAATGCTCCCAATTCAAAATTCGAAAACGAGAAATATTATTTAAACGAACTGTATTTAAAGTGAAAAATTAAGATCAAAATGACTATACGTACAGAAAGATTATATTGAAATTCGCTTTTTCGGGCACCTACATATATATATATATATAATACGCAGGTAATGTCATTATTATTATTCCAAGGTCTTATGCCCGAATCGTGTAGTGATTGTTAAATGTTATGATAATAATGTTTGATTTGGTCGGGATGGCGCGGCAGTCGGGGTTTTTTTTTAACCCAGTATATACTTACCCCAGCCCAGAGTTTCCTACAGGGGGAGAGATTTTAATTTGTTTTTACACAAACCCTAATGGGGAGTTCGCCAGCAGAGTACAGCAGGGGCTGAAAGGGAATTCAGTTAGTATATAGAGGGCCCTCAACGCAAACAACAATACACATTTCGCTCTCTAAAACTCTCCATGGCAATAATACGATTAATTAAAAAAGTAAAAAAAAAAATCGAATTCGTGCTATATTTTTTTTTTTATATAGATTCAGAGCGTATAGTGAAGGAGCTATTGCAATTTTAAAATTATGTTTTTATTTTATTACCTCCGTTATTGTCAATTAAAATTGTTTTCCACCACCGTGATATTATATAGGTACCCATCTATGCGTGTGAATTTATTTCAAAATACCTCAATACACAATACCTCATGAACATTACACAATATCGTTAAACATCGACAATCGATAGTTTAACGAACCAGAGAATTCCATTAATTATATCGATTTCACTAAATTTTTATGATACCTTTAGTATTTAACGGATTTTTAAACATTTTGTTGGTTTCTAAAGAATTTAATTGTTATACTCATCATATTTTTATTTTTTTTTTTTAATGTGAATAACATGATAGTAAGTAGTTATATGTGTGTATTTCGTAATATATCTAATCAGATTTATATGTATTATAAAAGAAGAATCCATAATAATTTTGAATACTTAACCAACAAACATTATGTAACATTAGAGACTCCAATTTTGGTATATAATTTAACTCTAAAAGTACCTACACTACCTACCTACTAATAGTAGATACCTATGTGTTTGAAATATTTACCTTATACCTGGTACATGGTTATGTGTTTGGTATATAATAATTATATTTTTTTACACTTAAATCATCGAAGTATAAAAAAATATACATTCCAGTAAACGTAGATCATTTTAAAATGTTTAGACAATATATTAAATTCAAATATCAATGACCATTATTAATCATTTTATCCAAATATTATATTATGCAATATTATCATTATTATCTTGTATTGTTATATTTAAATAACTCAAATACTTCTACTCTTCTAGCTAAAATTATGTTATATTGAATATGTTTTCGAGTTGTCAATAGTATATGACAGTTGATATAAAATTAATTACAATTAGCAACTCAACAATCGTTTCCCTTGTTCGTGAGATTTAGGTAAAAATTTTTTAGAGTAATCGAATATAAATAATCAAAATAATATGAACATGTTGTGGTCAATATTTAATGTCAATATTCAAAATTAAAATCAAAAAATACGAATATTATTAGGTAGAATAATAGTGCGGAAAGTATTGGGATTATGACAGTGCCTTTTTGACTCTATGATAAGTACCTACAATAGAAAAAAAAGTAAAAATCGTATTTGCAGTTAGAATCTATAGGTTAATAACATAATTATATACTAATAAAATAAGTACTTATTTTATAGTTGCATTAATCATCGTTGTTAAAAAAATTCTAGTGGAATAGAATGAAATCTCCATCGTTGAATTCATGTGTATTTTTAAGACCACACATGGTATATAAGCAATACAATCTACTTCTGAATACTCTTATTTCTCCACATCTTCGTATTATTATTTACTTAATCGATTTCGCGTTATAATTATTCTGCGAAATTACTAAAAATTTGAATTATGTACTATACTACGAACCCATATTTTGTTTTCGGTCGATTAATGTCCGTTTGATTAAAACGTCTTCCGTTCGCGAGTTCGCGGCAGATGGTCTTTATGTAATGTATTATTATTATATGTATGTATTCTACTCATTCGACTTAACCGTTTCGGAAACCCGTTTTCGTAATATATATATATATATATAAAAAAAAAAAAAAAAAAAAAAAAACCATTATACTACTGCTAATTATTTTAATTTATGGTTGTTGTCGTTGATTTCGTCTTATATATTTATACCTATATAATATCCTCTGTCCGCCGACACGCTATACTCGTGGGCGGTTGATTTTCGATTTTTGCGATCGAATACGCTTAACATAGTCGTATAATATTTTATTCACTATTCTATATGCAATTCTGACACACAATCTTGATAAACAACTACAATATAATAGTGTATAATATAACTACTATCGTCACCTGTTCCGTTCACCTTATGGGATAACTTACCCGATAACTATCTGAATGCTAAAAAACCGTTACTATATGAGCCAGATACGGACGACGGGTGGCACATGCACTGCTATAAGCTATTGGCTCAAAGTTAATAAAGAGGATCTATTTTTAGATTTTCCGCAGAGCGAACAATATTTATTGGTTTTACAATGATGCGTATTTTTATATTTTTTTCTGCGAAGAACTTTTCATCTGGAAAGAGTCGAGCAAGCGTTTTGTATATAGAAAATATTGAGCTTTTTTGATAGCAAATTGATACTTCGTGTATTTTAATATTCCCCGGCTCTTCCCGAAAACCTAATTTCGTCCGAGGTCACTTGACAAAAAAAAATTTTGTGTTACCTAAAAAATTATCACAGTATATATATATATATATATATATATATGATGTAATTAAGTTTCTAAACATTATTAATTTGACCGAAAATACCGCATATGTACCTATCTAAGCGCATCCGGGCAATCTTCGATCCATATTATTATTTTTTCCACATTAAAATAGATTTAATTTTATTTGGCGGCGATAATTGTACGTATATCATGATACTTAATTTCATTAAATAATTTTATGATATTATATTACATTTTTGGAAAATATTTTAATTATACATTTTTTCGATAATCAAATTACGTTTATTGCGCATTAATTAATTTCAAAGAGTAACTCTGACATAAAATAGTATATAGTACGGTAGGTAAACTTCTAAAAGTGAATACATTTAAATTTCAACGTGTTATAATTTGATGTTGGCCATTTAGTTATTTATTATTCATATATATTAAGTAGTCATTATTAATTATTCATGAGTTCTAATTATTACATGCATTTGAATTATAGATCAAAAGAGACGGACGTATTATAGCGCTAAATTACTAATATCTATTATGTACTTCATAATATACCTATGTATTAAACTATTATTGGAAATTAACTATCACACGATAATTTAGTTACGATCAATTCAAAATGTATATTTAAAAAAATGAGTTTTATAAATTTTAATAAATTAATACTTTTCGAAAACTAAAATGAACTTTTATAATGACGTACATACGTGCATATAAAATATATGTGATTGAAAATTTGTATACATATTATTTAAAAATATATATACATAGGTACCTCATACTTATATTAATTAAATTTGTAACGTAGAAATAATTCAGGTTTGAATAGTCAAATGTGTACAATTGCAAGGTCGTATTTAAAAATAGTCCGGACCCCTCCTGAATTTTTCAAAAGCACAGAGATTCTTATCAATCAATGTTGAATATTATAAATTTAGACATTAAATTAAAATATTTTGGACCAACCCTCAAAAATAATTTAAACTAGGTACCTTATTATAATATTATATTTAACAAAAAATAATGAATAAATATGAACATCTGTGTACATTTTAAAGTCAAGGGCAAAATGTTAATCGTGAACTTTATAATAAATTATATACACTATACACACTATATACATATACACTATATATATATTATATCATTATAAATAGCAAAATATGAAAACGCATTGCGTACAAACTCGTACGCAATAGTTTTAGTTTTTGGAGGTATTTTAAAATAGTTTATATAATTTATTGTTCGTTAAAAATAATACATGCAATTATATTATCAAAGAGGTATATCGTATGCAATCGTGTTTACCAACTGATATATGGTAAGTGTATTATCTATATATTATATATATACATTGTACCACTGTACATATAAACTATACCTGGTAACCGGAAAAATGTTAAAGAAAATAATTAATATATAAAAAAATAGGTATAGAAAAATATCGAAACAATTAACAGCCTAAAAAATTAAAAATTCCAAGGCAAAAAATTATAAAAAAAAAAGTCTAAATTAAAAAGATATACTTACAAAAATATAGGTCAGTATGGGTAATACCGTATATTATAATATCAATTTATGTTTCTGGCTGACAAATTAATTAGTTTTAGGAACATATTACAACAATAATTTTGGTTCATACAAATAAACTCTGCAAATATTATAAATAATTATAAGTATTAAATTTAATAATATCTATCAATCTAATATGTATCTATATGACTAATTACAAATATTATATATTTTGGTCGTCATTATATTAATGTGCGATTATTACATAGATTGATTTGAATTGAATTATCGACTTTTTAGTTGACTATTTTATTTCCGCGGATGGTAGAGTTTAATTCCGTGATACACATATTATTATCTATAATATTAATATATTTTTAATTAAACGCTTTTCAATATATATTACAAGTTAAAATAATATCAAATAATATTAATAAATCATAATACGACTGGACAAGAAATTGAGTAGGTACCTCCGTGTTTCGTCCTTCAACCCGAAATCCGCATTAGTTTTAAATTAAAAATGCCCTGAGGTTAATAACAAGATAACATCAATGTTTTCTTCCCTGCTGTATATTATAATATTATCTCGTACTATGCACAGTGCGTATGTAGGTACATATTGTATGATATGACGTATAAACTGTATATAATGTAACCATTATTATAAATTATTGTGTGTAATGCATTGGAGTTTGAACCAAATGAATTTATTCGAACTGTGAGAAAAAAACCTTTCTCATTCCCTATTAAATATATATACGCTTATCTTATTGGAAGAATATTTATGTTTGTAACCGTGTGGACATGGTTTTAGGAAAATTTCGAATTGATTTTAAGAGGATTTGGATTTTTATTTTTAGAATTTTCATTTCTAATAAACCGTTAAAAGATTATTATTTGTTTTTAATGGTCCCCCCTAAAGTTTGTGGATTTTGGATTCGACACACTTCAAAATCTTTGACTTTTAATATATTGTTATCTTTCGAGCATAATATATATTGGTATTTTGATTTTGAAAATATTATTATGAAGGATTTTGCTCCATTCTGATCGTGTCAATATATTATTTTATTTTATCAATCTCACGTCACATTACGACGGTCCAATTGTATTTCCTTCGAAAATGACCCCATCGTATAATATACACTCTCTTTCTCGATCTCTTTGATTCTATATATATATATATTGTGGTCCGTTTTTAAAGTTGGCGAGTGTGATAAATCTTCTCTTGTTAAAACCAACTTCTTGGCTTGGCAGTTTTTATTTTATAGCCAACCCGACACAAAAGTGTCCCTTATCGAGAACAAAAATGAACTTTACTATTGTTTTCCCCTATATATACACAATGTCGACTGAAAAAATTAAAACTCAAATGTATCAAATCCAAATAGCTGTCTCTTTGTTTTCCGACAGCAGAATTTCTCTGAAACCATGCGCTAGTCAATGACCAATATTGCATTCCTGCAACACTATTTTCGCGCGTTCTTCGTTTAAAATTCGCATTTTAAAAACATGCGAAATTTATAATACCGTTATTTGATTTTCTCAACACAATAATTCGAAATAACTTTTTCAATATACCTACCATGTTTGCAAGTATACGTACTAAAAAAAAAAAAAAAAATTATAATACTAAATTCATGCCGAGTAAAATTAAAATTCTCCGGCATTCCTAAAATATATTAAACTTTTGCAAATTACATTACCCCTCTTAAATACATAAATTTACATTAATATCAATAATGCGAATGATTTTATGTTTTATTTTTCAGAAATTATATAAATATCGTGTGCTTAACCTAAAAATTTAATATGGAATAGGTACAATTTAATTTTTTGTTAAAACATTAATTTAGGTACTTTTTACAAGGAAATAAAATACTTTTCTATATATATATATTATTTATAATATATACAAAAAAAAAAAACGCAATTACATAAAGAAGTCAGGGATGAACCATAAAGTCGAAATAACTTAAAAAGTATAGTTCATCCATGTTTAATAAAAATAATTATACCAGTAGAGGACTTTTAGATTAAACACGAATATAACGAATTGCGTTTCGGGATATATATAGAGCGTTTTTTTTTTTTTTTATCACAAATATTTTGCATTCATTGCGGTTTTTGAAGTATTCCAATTTCATTAGTACATTAAATGTGGTAAATAATAAAACCATAATATAATATATAAGGTTTTTTTTTTTGGAAAAGTAAGTTTTAATTTAAAAAACAATTTTATTAAAGCGGTTTTAATCGTATTTTTATCGTATTTAAGTGCACTCTATGTATTATAATATACAAAATGTTCTTCTATATTTCTATTCATTAGAGGTAATTCATATTTATTAATTTTGTTAATTTTTTTTTTTTTTGGTCCATACAATTTCAATTGAATTAACAAGAAACTCGCTTCGGGCGACAGTTTTAATTGTATGCGAGCGCGTTACCATAACCCACAATAATGGGAATGAAAATAACGTTAATAACACAACGCACCGTGACAGCAACCAGAAAATAATACAAAATATAAACCCACATGATTTTGACACTTATTTAGAAAACTACCTATAAACCAAATTATGGTCTGCGCAAACGTTTCCGCCAGTTTCGCGCTGAAATTCAATTTAATTATGCTAAGCATTAGTTCGAAAATGTTTTCCACGTTTTCGTGTCAATTCAAATATAATATACTCGTATATTATAAATATTTATAAAATCTAATTACACATGTGTACATATAATATGTACCGACCGAATGACAATTTTGTACAACATACCTACATAAATAAATAGGTCTACATCTTCATAAAAGTCTAATAGCTACAATATTGTACTTACCCAATATGGAGAAACAGAGAGATTCTATGTTTTTAAAGACTATTCTGTGCTAATAATTATGGTAAAATGATAAATTTATAGAATTAAATATAAATTATAAATTATAAGTTAGCGCAATAAAAAAAATTTTGGGAAGGTGTTCTTTCACAAATTCATTGTTTTAAAAATTTAATAGGTAGTATTTAAAAATATAGGTACCTAGGTATTATATTGTAATTATTTTGATTATTTTTGATTATGTTATGAAAATTTTGATTTGAACTTATTAAAAATTCAACACGCTATTGCAGTTAATTATCGAACAATCAATAATTGTTATACACACTATTCATTTTACGACGATCAATCGTCCTCAAGCAATTGACGTATCTACAAGATTTAATCATATTTTTAACCTATATGTATTTCCGTTCTAGAAAACCGTACATTTTTTTTGCATAATGTCTTTAAACACGTCCCGTTTATTTTTATCAATATATAGGTACAATTTGATTTATTAAAATTCAAAATTTATTAACCTTATTTTCATAAGAAACGAACAGTCAATTTTTTTTTATAATTATTATTTATATTTTATAGATCAATTAATGACCTTGTTATAGTTTATTTTTTCCTTAGAAATATATATATATATATATATTACATTTCCTATTATAATCTGCACCGGTTATACCGGTTTACCGGTATAAGAATAGTTATACTATTGATAATTATTAGAGGTGGGTCGAATCCAAAATTTTGGTGTCGAGTTGACTATGAAGTTTAAGAGCGAACTTGAAGTCGAAATTTTAGTTTTAATGTCGAATCAAAATCCGAACCGATCTTCGAAATAAGTAAAAATAAAAGTCATCAACTTTTTTCGACGACCCAACTTGAATTAGTATATATGTATTTTAAAATATCTCGAAAATAGTTCTATGAAAGTAAAATTATTAGGGCCATTCAATAATGATAGGCGAAAACGCACTATCAGATAATAGATTTATTAAACGTACAAGTACTTAGTAAATGCAAATGTATCTCATAGTTCATTGATACATTTTACCAACATGAAAGCTTGAAGAAGTATTAAGTTTTAAAAGTTTAAATTTTGAACATATCTGAAACGTATTAGTGTCTTGCATTAAAAATATGTGTACTTAATTAAATGTTTTCATGATTTTTAATTTGCATTTAATTTTTGCATCCTTTTGGTATATTTTGAATTGAGTGAAAAATTTAATAATTATAATTTGAAATTATTTTATTTGAAAATTCCCATCGTATGTTTAGATTGTTTACCGGTGTAACGTGCCTATTTTATTTTTATTTTATTTTGGCGCCTAAAATCGAGACTCGGAAACTTTACAACGGATTCAGATTATAACTTAACAGTTAACGGTGGCTACAACCGAAAAGGTTTCCCCAAACCAAAAGTAGAAAGTACCTACACACCGTATAACAAGCGTATATACTACAATCGAGTAGTCTTATCGTATGTCGCCGAAGCCCAAAATGTGCCTATACTGACTATACCCGAAAATCAAACAGATTATATCTAATAACACGTGGATATTGTCCATTCGATATACATAAGTATATAATTTTCTATTATCTATCGTGACGTGTAACACGCAATACTTGAGTGCAAATCCCTTTCGATTCAGACGAATACAGGGCCATCCATTTATAATGTATACCTATATATAATCTGTACTACCTACTATATCTGAAAATATCAAGTTTATTGATTATATTTTGTCTCTAAGAACATATTAGGTGTTTTGAAATACAATTTTCAAACAGTTTTCTTGTCCGTAGTTGGTGATGTTGTTGAAATAAAATTCTGAAAATATTGAAAAAGGTAAATAATACATCATAATAGTCCACAATAACGAGAAAATGGCTATGTCGTAATAAATAGCTAAAGTTTTAGACAATATATAGAGTTAAAAACTTGAAAGTTTAAAACTAGTGAGGGATCACAATTTGTTATCTATTTTTAGTTTAAAACTATATACTTTTACTTTACTTTACTTATACCCTATAAGTAAGGGTCTAAACTTTAAATGTTCATTATTATATCACCGTGTATTTGTTTTTAGATTTATGAAGGTGTGCTAACAATAAAATTTTGGAAAATAATTTTTATGTTGTAAATAACTATTACCTATATCTAATATTATCTACTCCAATACGTACAGAGACATTTTTTAAACATTTATTTTAATAATATAAACAGTATAATTTTATAAATAAAATAAATGTTATAATACAGTTATCAACAAAGAACACAATAATTGATAGGTACCTATATAATACATGTTCATAATAATTATTCATAGATAATATAGGTATAATGGATAGACCATCTCTATAGTGATTACTCATGGGGTAGGCGGTAGCTTTCCCGAAGTTTTGATATATGCTTCATCGATACCACTATTACCAGTAATAACCATTAAGTAACCATCTCAAGTTATCACTATTATTAGCAAGTTATGCTATATGCTGATATTTGATATAAATTTAACAATAATATTATTTTACTTATTTATTATAATATAATATATAATTGCATTATTTTTACATGTACAGAAATATTATTATTATGAGTATAATATGATACATTGTATTTAAAATTGTTACTAAAGTACAATAATTTAAGATTGTTATACTTTTTAAATAAATAAATAAACAAATAAATAAATAAATAAAAAACAAATTACATATCATGGAATAAAAAATATTTTACCCCCATAACTTATCAGTCGTGATTTGAGAATCGGAAATGCTCAGAATGGTTGATGGCTTATCTATTCTATATTATCTACACAATTATTACAAAAATATTTGTGGAGATAATAATATGTACAATTGCGTCTACGGGATTTTATCTAGAGAGAGGATATAATTCTTATGCATTTTTTATGAGTTTTCATTTTTTTAGAATTGCAGACAATACAACTCAAAAATGACGTAAAATTAAATTAACGTAGTAAAACCTCCCTTACCATCACGTGTGGACAAATATGAATGGATGCTTTCATTTGAAACAATTTAAAGTTGAAATTTATTTATGAATTTTTAATAATTAATAATTTTTATAGGTATATTATTTATTTATTTATTTATGCATATGACATTATATGATATTATTAAAATATATCTATGCGTATAAGTACATATTTCACTTATTTACTAATTTACTTGAAATGTATACAGATATACCTCCAAGATTAAGAAGTTATGAATATTGATTGATGTTATAGGTTTTTGAGTAATAATAGGCAGATCTGAAGTTCATTTACAGGAGGTCAATAGGGGTGATTATGACATAAAGGATTAATCCACACATAAATTTACTACTCCTCGAATAATCATAAAAATAACTCCAAGGCATGGGTGATCGGGAGTCGCCCCCCTAAATTCTACCCGTGTGCTGATGAGAGGTCAATGGTCGTGTTTCTTGTAGAAAATGTTATATATGAGTACTTATACTATAGGATATTCGCTAAAATGTATATATATATTTATTTTATGTACCTTATTTACAATAATATATTATGTTTTAATAATATATTGCCATAGACAATAATTGTCAAGTGAACAATATCATGCCAAATAATTCATTTTTTTTTCTTTAAACAAAATCTATCACCATTAACATTTTTCATTCGTACACGTCGTTTATATAAAAAAATACCGATAACAAAAAACAGAAAATCATTAAAAAATCGCAAAAAAACCATCAACACTAAACGATATTATTAAAACACAATTAGACGTGTATTTGCAAAATAACAAAATATTATTATGTTTTTCTTGTGCCATGTTGTTGAGCGGATGTTTAAGGTTATATTTCATATGCTAACTACGATGATATGATAAGTATGTAAAATATTTTAAAATATTTTAAATTTTCAAAATAAATAATATACATACATACCTACTGTTATTAAGAGGTATCAGTTTGGTGTTACATATAGATTCTGTCCATAGCGTTTTTAAACTACAGTAAACTTGTGTAGTAAACTATTGTAAATCAGTGAAAATATTTTGTGGCCTAGTGGATTTTATTATTGAAGACTGGGCGACATGTTACATTTTTTAATTATAAATATTCTAATGTAAAAAAAATTGGTGAATGAATGATTATGGATAAATACATGAAACTGAATATTAAATATAAAGGCATTTTTTAATAATGTACTTGTTGATGATCAATCAAGTATTATTATATCTACTTCGATTTACAATCGTATTAAATGTACATAGTTCTAAAGACACAATTATATCTATAATAGTGCGTGTGGTGACATAGAAAGTATTATCTGAAATCAAAATATAGTTGAGTTTTGTGCGATAAAGTTATTGGTATGTGACAGAAAAACTGCCGTATCATTATAAGCATACTTAAATCAAAATTTTACAAAAATCATTCATAAATTGAACTTTTTTTGAAATTAATATACAGAACTTGGACCTAAATATATTATATATACAATATTATACATATATAAATCGGTTTCAAAATAGTAAAAAAGAGTCATTCGTCAATTTTTTTTAGACAAATGGTATATAGATAAAGAAAAACGGGACAAATACGGGAGTTTTTAAATAAAGAGCTTTTTCTTTATAGAAAATTTGTTCTAGTTGGTAATGACATGGTTCAAGTTAGCGTAATTACAAACAAATTTTAATAATGAAATATTTTTGGGAAAATATTAATTAATGTTATCATAGTTACCGATTTTTTTTTAAACAATATTACATCAAATATCACTCAGAATTATTTACAATGCAATTTGAATACAATGACTGATCTTTGCTTTTATTTTTAAAATCATAATAATAGAATATTATACTATCCGAGGACCAAAGGGACAATGGGTCAACTTCCACCAACTGTATATATTTCACTTATTTCATAAATATAATTATATCAGTATATATTATATACTTAATTAATAGGTACTGCCAATAAAAATGTGTAAAAGGTTTTAGAAAATATTTAACATAAAATATAATTTCTAGATCAATTTTTTTGTTGGAAGTAATCTGTTTCTTAACTTCTCGGTTTATTTTTTCCTTATGCGTATATCGAAAAAGTTGAAAAATCAAAAAACAACCTTTCAAAGTACCTTTTAAAATACTTTTCATAAGTATTATTTATATTATATTATATCTATAAGTGTGTATATACATACATATATATATATATATATATATATAAAAATGAATAACCATCAATATTTTATTAGATATTTTGTTAGTTCCTAAATATTTCCATTATAAAACAGTTTTTCTTTACACTTAAGAAAACTATTGGGAAAATCGAATAATGACCTTTCTATAAATAGGTATAGTATAATATATAACTAGAACCAAAAAAGCTTTTACTCCAAATTCCCGCTCGACTTTTCTCTACCAAAATAATGTATATCAATACCTAACAAATATAATAAAATACACACCATGTTAAAATCCATACATCGTAAATTTTACAAGTAAATTTTTAACGTTGATATAATGATAAATTAAAATGAAAAAAGTATATTTACGGATTAGATATTTTTGAAAATGTTATATTTGAAAACTAGGTCGACTATAGAAAAGAGCGAAAAATTAATTTAAAAAATGTATAAAATGACCACAAAATTTGTGTTAATAATGCCATAAAACATCAAAAACTACGATAAATGTAGAAAATGCACTCTAAAAAATTAATATATCGGAAATGTATTTGTAGTTTCGAGAGAATCCAGTCAAACATTATTTTAGAAAAATCGATTTAAATGCATTAAGATATGAACCATGACGGATAACATATATATAATATACAATCAGAATATACATAAATGGTTATATGGATATTTTTCTTTCACTGTACTCCGTTTTACTTTTTACATAAGTTTGTTTACGTATTTTAATGGCGCGTATTGAAAAAGCGCAAGCAGTGGGTTTAAAAAACAATATTCCATTTATAGTCAATATATATTTTAATGCTAACGTTGTTTAATAAAAAAAAATTTTTTTTTGAAATATGACATTATCGCCGATAATATATCATATTATATAAATATCATCCTATAAAAAATAACCGTCGGAGCAGGTATAACATAGTAAAACGTTTTGTATATCCTAAATATTACTATATACCTACGCTATAATATTACGTACGATATCATTAATATACACGTTATAGTATTTAATATATAAAAATAAAATATATCATAGTACATGTGTACCTATTATACTAAACGAGCGTCTAGAGACAGCGCGTCTTATCATATATTATTTTTTATCAGTTATCAACTTATCAGTATCGTACAATGTTGCTATTATTTTATATCAATTTGACTTATAGAATCGGTTAAAAACGAAATTCAAATATAATATTATTTATTCATAACATAATTTACTTGTTTAATATGCTATTTATCTACCTACCAAAAATCATTAATATTTTTAATTTTCGGAATATTCGTAATGTGTAACAATATGTATGCCTACTTCTATAGAATAAATGCTATCTAGACATAGGTAACGACAAATACTCTATATATTATTTTATTTTATTTTTTTAATGCTTTTATATACAATATTAATAATCAACAAGTTTATATTTTTGTTATATATTATAAATTTGTATTTTTTTATATTTCTAGACCTAATATTATTGCATTCATAAAGAACTAGTTTATTAAATACTTTAATTTATTCTAATTAACTAAATTTTTAATGTTATTAGACATTGAAAACCAGAAAAACTTCTATCTTTAATCGTGGTCTAGAGACAGCGCCTCTTATCTTATATTATTTTCTTATCAGGTATCACAAATGCTATCTCCACCACAGAATATTCTGCGTCTCCACAATATCACTTAATACTTATTAATTAACTTAACATAAACTAAACAGAATTATATTTTAATTTATAATATGTAATTTAAGTTTGTATATATTAATTCAATAAAGCATTATTTATTTTTATTTGTTAATAAATAAAAGTACCTATTGTACACAAAGAAAAGGCAATGTTATTAATAATAACAAAAAGTCATCAGGTACCTACTGAAAACGATAAAACTGAGGAAAAATACATAAATAAATATTAATAAGTGTTAACCGTTTATAATTAAAAATATTGATAAATATATAAATAAATTACCACTAATAATATGAAATTGATTTTGCCGAATCTGCGTTTTTCTGGTTTCTTTTTGGTTTTTTGGTTATATTATGGCGGAAATTCGTCATATTGGCCGTGACTACTGGTTATTGCTGATGCTGCCCTAACTTCCGCGAGCGGGCTCACCCCGTTCTGAATACGTTTTCCTGTAGACCCTTCCATGGACTATCTCGTGGTGTATGCCTTTTTTGGTAGACGACATTCCTTCTAAACGTTTTTTGGTTTTTAAATATGCCTCATTGCGGAAATTCGTAATATTGGCTGTGATTACCGTTTATTGCTGATGCTGCCCTACTTCCGCGAGCGACAACATATTTTCTTGTATAGTTTTTTTGGTTTTTAAAGGAATCGTTTCCCTCGTTTATACACTCTATAAACCATGTTCCTGGTTATACTGAGTTTTTATTATGTGTTTATTTATTGTTGTTACAGTTTTACGCCTTGTTTATGGCAGACTCTTATTGATGAGTGTATATAGGTATGACCTGAAATTACACGGCGCATATATTACATTGAATTTGTTTGTGTTTGGGTGTCCCTGGGATATCTTATCAAAAATTGCTAGCGGAACATACGTAATTTTGTTGGTCTGGTTTGCAGCTTATGAAGTACCTACGTTGAAAATTACTTTTGTTTTGTTAATTATATCCAATTTAATTTCTTTCATTATTATAAATGTATTACCATTGTGTCGAAATGCTTATTTTATCTTAAGTTTAAAGCGCTAACGCTTGGAATATTACCATACTTTTTTACTGATTGTGGGTAATAATTTAACACTTGTTTTCTTGAGTACCTACATATGTTATTTTGGTAAGTTAAAAGTTAATACTTGATTGTTGATACTACAGATAATATCTGGATTATATAAATCTATTGTCAATACATACAAAATATGGTATTTAATAGTTCGTCCCTTTAATTGTCATTGATTTTATATACATTTTTAATTTCATACATTTTACAAGATTGGACATAGGTACCTACTTATATAATATGTTATTATATGATAATGTGATATATCTAATTATATTTTACATTATATATTTTATGTAGGTATATGTATATTGGTTAGGTTACCTACCTGTATTAATTAATGTGCATTTGTCAAGTAAATTTTATGTAATTTTTAAGAGGCCCCTACACAATCAATAATATTGATGGAACCTTATTGAAGCTAGTATTGATCGTTTAGGAAGATATTGATATGGTTTGTTAATCATTAAGGGAGATTGATAAAAATTTAGATTGACACGTAAATTGACGGGCTCACTTGACAGAACATATTGAAGGTCTAAGAGTGTTTATTGTCAATATTTTTGTCATTTACCAGTTATAAACATAAAAACAACGCTAAAGAATACTTCAAAATACAGTTTCTAAATGAGTATTGATGGTTGTTTTGTACGAACAGATTAAAGTACTTTAATGCGCGTGTCAATCTAAATTAACAATATTATTGATCGTGTAGGGATCACTTTAGAATCCCACGATTAACTACATTATTCATTTTTTTATTGTATCTTATATTATTATTATATTGTATATTTTGATTTATTTTTAATTGGAAGAAAATGTCTTAGATTCACAAAATATAGATTTCATGATTTTGCGTGTTGTTATCATGTTTACTTAATAATTATTGTGCCAATTAAACATATTATCTTGTGATGAGATTATCTAATAATTTAAATAAATCTAAAATAAAATAAATCTATATTCATATACTGATCACATATTTATTTAAATTTTTAATTTAGGTACTTTAAATTCTTATAGATTTTACAAAACTAGAATAATGAAACAGTTTTATTTACAGATAGACTTATTTCCCAAGTTATAATTTATTTAATCATCACATATTTATTGACATAAAGTTTACTATAATAGTGTAAATAGGATATTTAATTGCTGCATTTTGTATGCCTTAAGCAAAATATAAAGTCTCTTCCTCAAAATCTATTTGTTTACAAAATTAGGTACCTATGTCAAAATTATTAACTTTTAATAGTTATTCCTACTCATGTTCAAATTGAATTATAATACCTAGGTATTTAATTAATTTTATAATTTCTACTTTATAAAGTACCTACCTACCTGCCTACTAAAAGAAGTTTGGTATTCTGTCTTTAATAAATTAAATATCCAATAAAAAGTAGTATTTTGTATGGGTTAAAAATCTTAAAGCCACATTATAGACAAAGATAAGTCATACCTCACTAATGTGATACTGTATAGGAATGTGAGCCAAGAACACATATAGTTAGGTGAATGAAAAGTGGCTGCTGATGTGAATGCCTATGGCAATTTATTTTTGTCAGGGTAATGTAAAATATTTTTTGTGATATGCGCCATAATCGTGATAACATTCCACAATCCCCCTAAAATAAAACTACAATAGTTAAAGATTCCAAAAATAGTGGCTAATACATTTGCTAGCGTCCACTTTTCATTCACTCGACTATAGGTATACTTATTTATATGTATAATGTATTTTTGATACTTATTATTTAATAACAAAGAAATTAAAATTTTTATTATTTTAGATATAATCATAAAGAATTCTAGAAAAAAAAACAAAGTTTAAATTTATGTTTTATATACTCGTCAATGTTTTTAATCAAATCAAATTTTAACATTTAATTAATGAAATAGATGGAAAATGCTATAATAATCTTAGTAACACGTTATTATTTATCAGAAAAAAAAATCACAGATTATAATAAAAAATAAAAATAATTTAGTCAATAATACATATAAGTTGTACATTTAAACTATAGAATGTAAATGTATAAAAAAGTAGGTATAATAACTTTTCTTGACAAAGTAAAGGAGTGAAATAAATTGTTTAAATATCTGGAAAGATTATGATCAGAAATCAAAGGCCGAAAAATGTACACATTTTTATTGATATTTTGAAAAAATAAAATAAAATTTTAATTTACAAACACCAAACCTACATAATAAATATTACATAATTCAATAGGTACATACATCATATTACATCATTAAATCTACATAATTAAGTAATTATATTTAACAATAGCATTATAATATTATTTAATCTTGCGCAAATGTTTTCAATTTTCACTTTTAAATTTTATGAATATCAAACATTTACCTACCCCCTCTGAATACCGGACAAAATCAAGGTAACCGAGAGTGTCCACTATTCAGAGGTTTAGCTGTATATGATTATATTAAAGTTTTCCTAATCTAATTTCTCCCCCAAAAAAATATTTTCAAACCAATTTTCCCAAAATAACATTAATTAATTCCAATACTAATTAATAAAAGTTATTTCATAATTAAATAAAACATAAATTAACAGTTTTACCAAATTATTAGACAGGTTTGTACTTATGGCCGGCTTGCACCAGAGGACAGATTTTTTTGTTTGGTCTTTTTTTCCGTATGCCAGTAATAAACATATGATTATTCATTTTTTTTATTTGAATAACATGATTTATAAATTTGTTTAGGTTTATTAGTGAATAAGTTTCATCTTATTCATATAAAACTGAATGCAATTATATGTATGTTAAAATATATTTTTAAAGGGTCCTTTTAAGGACCACCATCAGTTCTTTTCAGAACTACAAGAAAAGCTAATTTTTAATTATTACTATCTACACTAATTTAGTTTTCTTTTATATTTATCTTTATAATTCTATTCAAAAATTGTATATCTATAATATTTTTCTTTTCTTTTATTATAGTTTTGTATACTTGATATACCAAAAAATAAGGTCTTGAAATCTGTATAAAAAACATTGGAAATTGGCAACCCAAAATTTGTTTTTAGTGGTTTACCTCTATTTCTTTATCCAAAACAACATTAACCTTTGCATTTTACCGACTGTTAGTATGCATTTTAAAAATTTAAAATGAGTATTACTAAAACAAAATTAAAATAATTATTACCTACCTATTAAGAGTTTAATAATTAAATTGCATACATTTTATTGTACCTATATCGATTAATTTTTTATTTAATCTTCTATAGTCACTATTCATCCACTTGAACATTCTTATCTCTGCTACTTATCTCATCTTGTTTTATTTTCTTATCTAATGCCCAACATTCTCACCCATATGTTATTGCCGGTCTCACCATTGTCTTATAAAACTTTTAACTTATAACTTAATTGGTATCCTTTTTTGGCACTTCTTTCCATTTTATCCTATGTTTCATATCTTTCTCAAAACCCCCATACTTTTGTAGAATGGATCCAATACTTGAATCTCTCAACCTCATTCACATCTCCACACAACTCCATTAATGGCTTTAACCTATTGGCTCCAAAATATTGCTTTTCAAAATTGTAGATATATAAATTTTTTTTTAAGATTTATTGGGTGCAGCCTGTATAATAGATATTAAAATAAAATGTGCAACAAATTAAATTTAACTCCCAATCGATATTTTGAAAAAAGAAAATTTTAAATTAAAATTTTTATATAAAGACATTTTTGGTATTAAAAAAAAAATCTGTTGAATTTATTTTAGTAGTTATAAACCAAAAGCTTCAAAAACCTCAATATTTTCCAAAACTTGCGTCATTTTAAAAAGACTGGTGAATGATGTAGGTAGTCGGATTTTTCTTATTAAACTTACTTTTTGAATTAAGGAATTAAGGAAAATCTAGTATAAAAACATGTATTTTCTAAAATACGTTTTTATCTCTTTAATTCGACAAAAAATGTTTTATATTTTTTTAAAACGTTTTCATGCTACAGTTTTTAGCATAACTACCTACTCTATTTTTATCTAGCCAGCTTAATTTTTGTATTTATTTTTAATTTTTATAGCTAAAATGTCACTACTTCGGAAGTTTTTGCGATTTAATGATATTTTTATGTACGAAAAATAGGTATTCGAACTTTATGAATTTACCTGAAACTCTTTTTTTTTGTCCTGTTACCTTCCCGATGGTGTGATTTACTATACCAGTGTAATTTTTGAAAATAAGATTAACAATATGCAGATTATAGTTTGTGTAGGTATAAAATATAGGTATGTATGAACTTTATAATATAAACAGTAAATTTCGGGAGTAATTTTTTTTGGCTGTACCTAGTGACCGGGCGAAATTACTCGGACAGTTTACTTAAATTGAAAATATCCCCCGATTTATTTTGACAAATCACGTCGGGTAAATAACGAGATAAAGAATAAATGCTTTTCGGATATGTACGAAATGTATATAAATATCATTAAAATCGTAAAACTTAAAAATATCATAATTTCCAAAGTAGTAACATAGAATAATTTCGGAGAAATTAATACCAGTTTTCAGCAATAAAAATACACAAAATGAAAAAAAAATTTTATAAATATATATTTTTGATATAGGTAGTAAATTTTTTTGAAGTTTTTGGTTCATAATTTCCAAAATATTGCTTGGGATGTAAACTGCATTTATGCCTAAAATGTATGTAGTTTATTCTATAATTAGCTTTTCTTTTGAGGTACCTATACATAAGACAATTTAAGGTAAGTATAAGTGTCATTTTTAAAATCTACACTTTAGGAAGTTTATATCCATTTTTATTAAGCAAAACTATTGTTAGATATAGAGTGAAACGAGTAAAGGTACTTAGGTACGCGGTCCAAAGTGCGGTTGATGGCCACGCAAATTGTTTAGTGTTATGTTAATCTATGGTAAACGGATAAAATCCCCCCCTCCGAAATATCGACCTTTTTCGAAATTAATGTCTCATATTATATTTAGCTTGAAATTTATTTCTTCTTCTCCAATTTGCTTCCTCTCCCAACTATTTGTGGTCAACCACACTAGTCTTATACACTTCCATTTAACTCTATTTCCCGCATTTTCTTCATTTACCCTTACCTTCCTCATATCACTCGTCATCACATCCCCCAAGCTATTTTTCAGCTTTCCTCCCTATGATTGAAAAATACTAGGTTATTGCAGATATACCTCAACTCTGACTTTTTTCACGTATAGAAAATAAAATGGCAGCGTAAGTGGACATTGTGTATGTTAACATAGAGCAGTATGGATATGTTCTATATGAGTTTACCTTTACGCCGCCATTTTATTTATATTTGATAACGATTTGGACTGCAATAACCTGGTATATTTCAACCATATTCCTCCCATTCTTTCCATCAACATACATTTCCTTTACTATAACCTTACTGCCTCATATCTCTTCCCTCTTTAATACACGCCCGAGCCATTTTAATTTATATTCTCCCTCATTTTATCAACTATCGAAGCTACTCTACTCCTATACTATATACTTCTTGTATATACTCATTCCTTATTTTATCCATTCATCCTTTATATTTTTAACTCCTTTATTTTTTTTTTCTCTTAACATACTTAAAACACACCAGACTATATTCTCTCGTTTTTCAGCGCAACTCTCAAACTACCTACCTTTTATGTATTCATTCCTAATTCTATCTAAGGACGTAGCGAAGTCAATTTTTTTTGGGTGGGGGAGGCTGTGTGTTAATTTGGCCAACTGATATTTTGTAAGAGCAAAAAAAAAAAAAACCATAACTATTACCTTTTAACAATTTGACAGACTGAATCAACTTTGGGGGGGGAGGACAATTGCCCCCGGCTCCCCTGCTAGTTATGCCCCTGATTCTATCTAACCTTGTAACTATTGTTTTCCATGGGTATGTTCAATTTGAATACATAAATACCATGGCCCTCTCCGCTATTTGTGCCAATGTTCGTATAGGGTGTATTTTAATAAATATTTTTAAAAGTTTTTTTTTTTTTGATAAAAAAATCATGAAGTAGGTACCTCCCACTAAATAATAATAGTTTGAAATGTTGAATATTCTATGATCTATTATCACAATTTGGCAGCCTCCGCCAAATAATTATTCTATTGACAAATGCGATTTCAAAATTGCGAACAAATAAAAGTAATGATATTTGAAAAGACAGGTTTATATATTATACACAAAAAACTATGTTGTATAGTTATTTCTTATGATTTATATAAATATACATACATATTATAACTGTATATATATATACCCCACGACTGTCCTGAAGAAAGATTTTTATTTTTATTTTTATTTTTTTTTGGGGGGGGGGGGGTATAAATGTGAAAAAAAATAATATCTCTTTAAAAACCTTAAAAAGCGAAAAAAAAAACGTAATCAACTTTTTTCCCATTTTGCCATTTAAAATCCTAACAATTTACAGTTTGCAGACTTAAAATTCGAAAAATACTTTTACTATTGCTGCATAATTTTCTGACAAAATTCCAAAATACTTCATTTAAAACGTAAATAAGCAGAAAAAAAAGTCTATCATTTTCTACTATTTTCTGAATTTAGGCAGGGGAATGAGACACCCCTTTCTCAGGACGGCTCCGCCACTCCCAGTTCATATTTTTGCAGGTGCCCTTGCATAAATATAGGTTTTTGTTTAGTTTCTGGGTAGATATTGGGTGTTTTTTTAGTACATACGTAATTTTATTGAAAAAAATTTTGTGCTGTCACTACATATGACAAATCTAAATCTTGTAGTAGCTATTTAAATTGTATAAAAGTATTTTACAGATAAATTATGGGAAAAATTCAGAAGAAGAAAGCCAGGAGTGTAGAATCAGTTGTGGAGGAAAGTGTGAATATTCTTCGTTCTGGAAAACATAGGAAATGTAAAGCTATTCCTAATAACACTAATACGAAAAAAAATAAACGACCAAGGCCTATTCGTGTCAATAAACTAGTTAAAGATAACAATTTACTTTTGATTGACCATAAATTTGAAAATGTGAAAGTAGTTTCTTCTGAAATAATGGTTCCAAATATTGAAAATGATGGCATTATAGATAATGTCGACAATTCTATTGATGGCAATGAACATGAAAACTATCAAATATTATCTTCTAAAATGACAGTTCCAAACATTAAAAGTGATGACAAAGATATTACCGTTACTATTATTAATGACAATGCACATATAAACAATCAATCAATAACTTCTAAAGTAACAGTTCCAAACGTTGAAAGTGATGACATTATAACTATAGATATTACCGATACTACTATGGATGATGATAAACATGAAAACTATAAACCTTTAAGTGAAACAATATCAATTGATGATGATGATGATGTTCAAATTATTAGCCATACTGTTCATGTTGAAAATAAAGCTATTGATTTTATTACTATATTGGACGATAGCGATGAAGAAAACATACCATGTCAACAATCTATTAAAAAACCAGTTAGTTTACAACCTGTAAAAGATCGACTAGGTATTTCTTCTAATTCAAAAGCAATAAAAAAATCATATATTAGTCCTTTACGCAATCGTACAAAAATGTTAAAAGATGGAAATATGCCTAAACAAGGATTTTTACCCATAGGTGAATTTATTATTGATAAACAAAGTATTTCCCGCCATTCAAAACATTTAAACAAGTTTGATCATAAAGCTGTTACATTTCCCCAGCAACACAAATCTTTATCAGATATAACACCAGATACAACTGTAGATTTAATAACAGATACAACTGTCGATTTAATAACAGATACAACTGTCGATTTAATACCAGATACAACTCCAAGACAGCTCAGGCCAATTATCATTGATGGATTAAATATTGGACATGCGTAAGTTTTATTCTATAAATTTCTAAATTATTTCACTAAAATTTAAAAATTTAATAATATTAAGACTGAAAAATTATTTTGTTTTAAATTTAAAAAATAAGTATATTAGACTGTTTAGTAATAACATCTAATCTAATATTTATTATTTACTATTTAATTATTTATTTAATTACTATTATGAAAGGGACCTCCTAAATTTATTATTATTATTTATATCTTTTTTTTTTTAGACATGGTTGTGGAACATTTTCAGTTAAAGGCATTGAATTATGTATACAATATTTTTCTAACCGTGGTCATAAAGATATAATAGCGTTTATTCCACAACACCGGCAGGGGCCACCTGGATCTGAATCAAATACTATCTTGAATGATTTGGTTAAAAAAGGTCATATTTGTTATACCCCTAGCAGAAAAGTTCAAAATTTACGTATGACCTGTTATGATGACCGGTAATCTTAAATTTAAATTATACTAATCAATTTATTACTTTATATTAATTTTTCTTTTGTTATTATTTTTTAGTATTTTACTCAATTATGCCCATGAGTGTAATGGAGTAGTAGTTTCAAATGACAACTTTAGAGATTTATATGATGAAAGTGAAGCATTCAAAGAAATTATTGAAAACAGGTAAATTATGTATAATGAATAGGTAGTTTCTTTACAATATACATTTATTACCTAATCAATTATTAAAATGGTGTACAGTGTATTTCAGCAAATGCATTATTAGGATTGTAATGGTCAGATAAAATGTTTAATCTAGTCTTTACCCTAGAAACTGATTGTTATTTAATGTTATATTATTTTATGAAAATTGAAACGTTTCCTTCCTGTTTATTTTGAGTATGTGCAATATAACTTAAATGATAAATTGATAAATTATTGCATTTAATAAAATAATTTTGAGTGGAAGATATAATTAGAATGTAATTTTTATATAGGTATATTAGATAACCATAATCATTTTATTTAATGTTTTGTTATTAATCCTAAATTTATAAATTATTTTTGTAAAAAAAGGTAGTTTTTCTTCCCGCTTAAAAAATTTACTGTGAATATTGAAAATTGACTTTTTATTCAAAGTACTAACTAAAACTAATTTGATATCAAAAAATGTCTACTAAATTTTTTTGTAAAAATAAGTTTATTGAGGATTCAATATATTAGTTATTTATTCAAGTTAAAAATTAATAAAATTAAAAAGCCAGTCGGTAGGGGGTGAAAACACTACTCATTACATATGATTCTGATACTATTAACTATTACCTTCTTCTTCTCCTTCGCCTTCTCTCCCAACTATTTGGGGTCGGCCAATATTAACTATTACCTACAACTGTAAATTATAAAATGTGTATATATTTAAATAACACAGAATAAGAACAATTTAGGAGTGAACATGATTTAATTATAAAACCAATAATATAAATAATTTATTGACAAAAGAATAATTTTTGTATTATTTTTTTATTATTATTAATTTTTGTACTTGATCTATGTAAAATTAGACTTCTCTACAAATTAATATATTTGAATTTTATGAAAAAAAAAAGTTTGTCTCAATAAGGAAAAAATGATTTTTCGTCCTATGAATTTTATGTTACAATCAGTTCAATTACTACTAGTGCTTTAGTTTGCTAGTCGTGCCACTTCAACATTTGATAACACGCCAAGCTCCAACCCTTAGTAGATAATCGTGGTTTGTAGTTTTTCAGCGGTATTATCTTAAATTTTAAAGTTGCACTTAAATTGTATATAAGTATTATTATACAACACAATATTTGCCATTACATTAACCCTTTTGTAGAAAATTAAGAAAAACCTTGAAAATATAAGTTTTACCAACTTTTTATAAATATATTAAAAAGGGTTTTTTTCTGAATTCTTCTCTACCTTTCTCACTACATCCCCCCTCAACTTTATTTATAGTTTTTCCATATTCCCTCAAATTGATAGTTTTAGTTTTTAAATACATTCACGTTTTTACCTTTTTTATTTATACTTATTATTTATTGTATTCATGTTATCTACACATTATGTTAAAATACTAATTACATGCGTCAAATTTAATTTTAAGAGGATGTGAGCACAGCCATTTTTAAGGGATTCTATATAGGCAATTTTTAAAAAAATTTAAGAAAAATAAATTTATAAATGGCCAATAACCCCTAAACCATTACATAAATGTTCCGTAATTATTTCAGTTTATAATTCTAGACATTCATTACCTTTTAAAAACAAATTCCATGTTACTAATTATGGGAATGCAAACCTTATAGATTGTGCTATACGTATTGTAAATGAACTTGAGAAAGTGAACATTTTGGATAACTAGCTTGTTGTAGGTACCTGTTTAGAAGTTTTTATTTGTAATAGATATTATAATCTTGTTTTTTTTAAACTGTACTATGACCTTGAGGTGTTCCAAATTCATAATGTATAACTATGTATAAAATATATTTTATGTATTTATGGTGTATGTATGTTCCACCATAGTTTTGGAACATGTGGAGCAATTTTAACCAAACTTTGGACATATATGACTTATTATTTGGGTAAGACATTTAAATTTGACTTTTAAAGGACCATGAAACAATACAAATTATATAGACTCAATTAGTAGACTATTAAGAGGATGTCAGCGTGGCCATTTTTAAGGGTATTTATTAAAAATATATAATAATATATTAATTATAATATATAGAGACAATTTTAAGATAAATGAAAAACTTTTATATGCATTTTTAAAATGACTAATAATAATTATTATATAATATATTATATTATTATATAATAATTATATTATATAATAATAATTATTATTAGTCCCATTACTATATTTTTTTTTATTATGGTTGTTTTTTATGAATTAATACAATATTATTGAAAATATTACTTTTGCAATTCTCATTTATAACAAATTACAAATATTTTTGAAACATGAAACAAAAAAAAAAAAAAAAAATGATAAAAAACAATATTATCTAGTACTTCACAAAGTCGTTTTTCGATAGGTGTATTTAACATGTTTTATGAATTGTAAAAAACTTAACATTTTTGATTTTTTTTTTATACCTAGTAACTCTTAAAAAATTTTAAATATCATAAAAAAATCTCTGTAAAGCGCTAGATAATGTTGTTATCTATAATTTGTTTTTCATTTAATATTTCTAAGATGTTTGTAAGTTGTTAAAAATGAGAAATTCTAGCATGAGTTTTTCATTGAAAATTGTTTGCACTGACATTTTTTTAAGGGGCTTCGACACCGGCCGTTTTTAAGGAGTTCAGTATAGGCAATTTTTAAGTAATTTTAGGAAAAATAAAAATCTTACAATTTAAAAATATTTAAGTACATTTTAAAATTAATCTAAAAATATCCTCATACCCATACTACTTTTCATTGCTATGTAATCACGGTATTTTCTAATAAACATGCTCACGCATTTCCATAATTATAGGTTTTTGGATAAGTTTAGACAAAAAACATATCTTGGGAAAATTAAGGACGAGTTGTTAAACTGTGTTTCTACCAGATGGATTTAAAATTAAATCAATATAAAGATTTTTTTAGTGGTTTCAAATTAATGAAAAAATCATTATTTAATTGTTTGTCATTTATTTCAAAAAATCATCTGGTAAAAACATAGAAAATATAGTAACAAATTCAGAACTTTTTTCAAAATTAAAATTGAACAAGTTTAACACGGCCAATTTATGGAAATGCCAAGACCATTTTAGCGCTTTGAAAAATCTACTGTCGAAGACCCTTAAGTTTATTCTTCAAGCATATATATAAATATCCAAATTAAAAAAATGTATATAAAAAGAATGTTAAATTAATGTAAGATAATTAATGCCTAATTTCTTTAAAATTTCCTGTTTGTTGGCAATATTCTTGAACAACTTAAATAAGTTATATCCTCCAAAATAACATAATCAGTGTTGGGAAGTAACGTAACAGATATTACTCGTTACTGTAACATAGTTATTTTTTCCAATAATGTTATAGTAACTTTGTTATTTAATTTTTATAATAACATAAAAGTAATATATTAGTTATGTGTAAGTACAATGTATTACATATCTATAAATAAAAAATAAAATTCATCTGAAATTGCTGATGGCCCATCATATTTGCGAAAAGTAGATATTTTAACTATTGTATGATTTTATAAAATAAGTAGTAGGCATGATATTGAATTTTATAAATTAGACTGAAAATTATCAGAAAAAAATAAAAATATTTTTGACATTTTATTTTATAATTTTATTTTTTACATATATAAATATGTTGAAATTAAAGTCATTATAACTGGTTACTTTTGAATTAAATGTAACAACACTATTACTTTTGTACAAAAAAGTAATATAGTTACTTTTTAATTTTGTAACTAGTAACGTAACTTAGTTACTTTTTAAAAATAACTTACTCAAACTCAATACTGTGTATAATACAAAAGACAGTTGTAAATTGTGTACCTGCGCTATTATAAAAATAAATAGTTGGCTATAATTAATCTTATGAATGCAAATATACTATAGAAGATGCAATGAATTTGTACAAAAAAAAAATCATTGGTGTAAAACCAATACATTTCTTGCTTCGCTCAGAATCTAAAGTAATTTTTAAAATATATTTAAAATAATGTTTAACTAACCTTATATTAAATATTTTAAATACTTTTATGACTTAATTATATATCTCAAATAATATAAATTAATAATTTTTTTGCAACTATACATACATTTAAAAATTGCCTGTTTCAAAATTAATAAGCTAATAATAATAAGGTTTAAAATATCTATAAGTAGCTTAATATTAAAAAATCATTTTAGAAAAAAAAAATTTATGTTCATTTTGTTTTTTAATATTTTTTGGTGAAAAAAATTTTAAGTTTTTGACGTCATAATTTATGGAATTGGAAAGAAATTACTATAATCTAATTTGATGATATCATGTTTAAATTTTAAGTAATTTTTTAATAGTTTCTTTGGCATTGAAAAACTAATGGAAAAATCAATGAACCTAACCTGACCTAATATACCATCTAGATCAAATGTGTTACGGGAAAATGGTTTTTTTTTTAAATTTGGAGCATTCCTTATATCGCTCAGAATCTAAAATACTACCTAAAATTTAAGTTTTTTTAAGTTATATTGCATATACATTAAATGGGCAAAAAATGTAATTATCATATAATATATATGTATATAATGTTTATTAAATTTAATTAAAATATAATTTCCAAAAGAAAAACCAGCTAAAAATCACTTAACATTAACATATAAGCTGGAATATTTTGTATAGTGTACATAGATAAGGGGTTTCATTAAGTGTTAAGTTCTTTCTGTTAAGGAATAATATTATTAATAGAGTATTAATGAAAAATATGTACATTTTAGTAGTTTATCTTTTTGTTTTACATAGTAATATATAAGTAAATTCACATACTTTTACTTTTTAGTGATGTGGTAACTGTTATTGTAGACCAACTGTATACTATATAAAATATGGTGTGCTTACTTGCTAGAACCAGTGGTATATACATGATTTTTGAATTTGGGAGGGGGGATTAATAATACAAATAATAATTGTCTTAAAAAATAAGCTTCACTCAAATACATACTCTGATTTAACTAAACTTACTTTACACAGTACCTACTCATAATTATTAAATATTTCTTTGTACACTCCTACTATATATAGTTTATGTTTATACCCTTATATTTAATAATATCTACCTACATACAAATTAATTTACATTAAATAATAAACACTCATTTTAAAAATTATACACTTCAGTAACTAATAAATAACTTAAGTAACTATTAGTTATTAGTTATTACCACAGTAATATTATTTATAACTAACTGTATATTATTATAGAGTATAGACTATAGTATTTAATAAATATTTGAATTATGATCAAATAAGTTGTATACTATAATATAGGCAGTTTGGTAGTATTTCAAATACTGTACTCTGAATATTTTTTTAAAGTATTTAATTCCTTGAAAAAAAAAAATAAATACTTATAGGTTCCAATTATATATTAAAAATAAATTTTCAACCATTTTTCTATTTTGTATTTCAATTTCAATACTAACTTAATTCTTGAGAAAGTAAAAAAAAAATCATGGAGAGATCTGACCCCTACATTCCCTCTTTGTATATGACCCTGGCTGGAACTACCAATTCGAAAATGGTCATGATGAAAAACTATTGCAGGCCAATAATCTCTCGATAAACAAAGATCCTTAATGCCATTTGTGATATTATTTAAATTAAATCATAGTCTTAATAAATTCCTCCAAATATTGAAAATAGACACAAAAATTGGTCTTCAAGAATGGAGAACTCAAATCAGAAATAAATCTATAACTTCAGCTACTACCTGGTATGCAGTTAGTTTACAAAAATTGTTAGCATGTTACCAAAAATGTTTGAACAAACTTGGCAATTATGTATAGAAATAATTTAAATAAGGAGTTTTTTAAAAAAATTCTCAGAATTTACACTATGAATACTCCTTGTATAATGTTATAAATGTTTTTATTTTATATATTTGTAGGCAAGTTATGGTTACATTTGTCAGAGACAATATTATAGTTCCAGATGATCAATACAATCGAAAATCTGATATCCGGTCATTATCAGATATTTTGTGTTTTCCTGCATAAGTTATTAAGTATTTTTTTGTAATGTATATATTTTGTATTGTGTTATTACTTCATACAGGTTCAAGGTGAACAATTTTGTAAAAATTTATTTTAATTTGAAATCAAACTTTATTTTATACATATACATATATGTATTTTTTTATATGAAATTTGAGGCGAATGTTATTTATTTAAAATGTAAGTATTTCTATAATGTAACTAAGTAATGCTTATATGGTATGTTCATTACTTATATCAACCAAAACTATCATACAAATAAGACCAGTCCTTATTTTATTATGTTTAATTAGCTTATTATACAAATTACCAAAGGTGATTTAAGTAATTATTTTCACATAGTTAGATTGTTTAAATGTGAATAATAATTATAATAGATCATATAATTATTTTCACATAGTTAGATTGTTTAAATGTGAATAATAATTATAATAGATCATAAAAGCTTTCAATAGTGTAAATTATACTGTATTCATATATAAATTAAAACATTTTAAGATTGTCTAACCCATTATTAACATGGCTTAATTCTTACCTTACTTTATATACACAAATGGTTAAAATACACAACCACTTATCATTACCAATATTCAAGTTACATTAGGTGTCCTATAATGGGATTTCCCTTCCTGGTTTTTCAATATATTTATTAATGAATGATGTTATACAATGCAATGTTTTAATATCAACCGTTGATTTAAAACTATATGTGATAAATAATTTTTCTGATTGTTGATACATCCAACTATGTTTAGAAAATTTTGCTGAGTGGTACAACAATAATAAAAAAAATGAATTTAAATAAATGTAGTAATAAATTGAGTTGCCCTGTGGAGGGGCCTAAGAATACCTCCACGGTTTCCCCATGCCTGTCGTAGAAGTCGACTAATTGAGGTTGCGTTAGGTTGACAGCCGGCATAAAACTTGTCAAAAATTTATGAGTAGTCTTAAAATGGATATAGGCGAGTTTTCCCCATCTCGGATGTTCGAGTAAATTTTATAAGACAGTTTTGAGACCTGCAATGATGTATGGTATAGAATGTTGGGCAGTAGATAGAAAGATAGAACTGAGAATGAGTGTCGCTGAGATGAGAATGTT